>NDFF03000386.1:0-203106 GCA_002150815.3 Grammothele lineata | reverse complement strand
CGTGCACTAGGCTCTATCCATAACACTCCCGCCCGCTCGTTGGGTCTGAGAACCACGGAAGAAATTAACGTCATATTTTATGCGTACCACTCGAGCGCGGACTTCATTCTCTCGATATCTGACCCCATGCGATAGTGCACCCTCAACTTCTTACGCACGGACGGGGCCGACTCAAGACATCGGCGCCCGGAGTGTCCACTATGGACCGGAAGTGGATGCGCGCGAGCGTGGTTGGTATGATCAAGTCCTCCTGTATGAGCGTGTGCCGCACTCAGTGTCGGCGAGAATTATCTCCAGACGCGATGCCAACACATACCTCTCGTGTTGGACGCGGTCCGCGCACATGGGTGGGAGGTTGATGGATCTTCGCCACGGCATCCAGCGCATTGCCAGAGCTTGTCGTTCCGGATGGTACACGCCTTGAGCAGGCCGTGCGTATGACACTGTCCATCGGACATAATTAAAAAATATACCGCTTTTCACGACCATTCATGGCGTTTAACTGTCATTCCTGGCCGTTCCCAATGATTCACGTGCTTTCTCATGGTTTCACGTACTTTCACGACCGTTCCTTATCCCACGCCCGGGTATCGCACCCTACCCTCAGTCACTCACGCACAGAGAGGATAATGAAACATATCAACGCCCGGACCCCGGGGAGTTCCGCTATGGACTGGAGGTCGCTGTGTGTGAGCGCGGCAGGGATGATTAAGCCCTCCTACATGAGCGCAGGCTCCAGTTAGTCTCGGCGCGCACCATCTCCGCACACGAGGGGAACGCGTACCAGCAGCGTCGAGCGCGGCAAACGCGCGCGCTGGGAGAACATTGGTATATCGGTGAGGCGGCGGACAGTCCGAGGCTAAGGGTCCGCGTGGTCCCGGGGACACGCGCCTCGCGTGTGCGATGTTGGTGCTCGCGATGGGTTGGGAAGTGTGCGTAACGGGACTGGCGGAGACGTAGTGGGTCACGGAGACCCAACTCGACGTCGAGAGAAAGATCACGGCGATGTACGCGCAGGCGGCTGAGCGTGAGTCTTGAACGTCGGACGGTGGGTGGAACTGGGAGATGTTCACTCGCCACCAAGTGGATATCCGGGTTCAAGAAGAGTGTACCATGAGAGGGTCTACCATGTACCTATGAAAATCCCGCGTGTTAGACACTAAGAGATGAGGACGGCTGAGCAGACGAACCTCGATAAGCCACAACGTATGGATCTCATTAGGACCCGCGCATCAAAGAGGTACTGAAGAGCGCTAAGTGCGACGGGATCGAGACGGAAGAGTGGGTTCCGAAGGAGAGCTTGTGATGTTGCGCCGAAGCCTCCGGTTCGGTAGAGAGCGTCATGGGGAGCTCTTCAGTTGAGACGTCAGGGGCAATCGTGGAGAGGGTACAAGCACCACAGCGGGCCACGGTGGCGTTGGAATGTCTGCGTATGGCTACGCTACCCGCGGTTGGGAGTATGGAGGACACCGGTCCCCACCGCCGTCGAAGGGGTCATAATCGAAGCCGTGGTAGTCTTCCGGGCGTTGGAACGACGAGCCTTAGCTTCGACAATAACTGACCAGATAGATATCGCAGCCCTAGAGACGAGACCGGCCCGCCGATCCCTGGCATGCGTACGAGATGGACGCCCTGGCTCCGAGCAGAGAAGAAGGCGGAGATCGAAGCTGGCCGCTCGTCACTCTCATTTCGATACGAGCTGCAGAATAGTGACGTCAGACTCACAACCCGAATACAACGCAGTGGGTGAAACGGGAAGATAACCGTACCTGGAGCGCGCGAGTCGTGAACGTGTTGGATTCTGAGACAGCGCGGGGGTATTGCTGCAGGCGTGTAGCGAGAGAGCGATAGGGCGACGGCCACACAGCTGGAGATACGTAGTGATCGAGCGTTCACAGAAGGAGGCCCAGTCGCAATCGGCGCGGTCCAACCGGGGCGTTGGCACAGGTCCTGAAACCGTGTATGATGCCGAGTCGACGCGCGCGAGAGGGCTGGAAACGGCGTGACGTGAGTGTTTGTGACAGCCGGCACGAGCGTAGGGTACATACCGATCGATATTGAGGGATCTGCACTCTCGATGTACATATTAGCGACATCTTCAGAAGAACGCCTCCATATCGTTCGCCAGGGTCGGCTAGGATGCGAAATAGCAGTGTTGAAGAGGAAAGGGTAGGGGGGTAGAATGAAGCTCTCTAGCAGGAAGATGAGTTCATATTCCACCCGCGAACGGACTATATGCACTCACATTTCTCAGGGAACGCCTCCGACAGACGCACGGGGTACTCATCCATGTGCAGCAACTGTACTCTGAGAGATCGGTGGAGATTCAAGGGCGGTCAACGAAAAGGGACGCACTCAGTTCGTAAAAGCTTCGACGTGTCTTCCTCACAGAGGGTAGATGATACGCTGACGACATAGCCTAGGCACAACGATGTGTGTTGAAACGATGCGCGAATTGGATATATGAGATGTGAGGACGTACCTGAGAGCTCCATCTCCATCTCCCGACACCTGCAAATACGCAGACCTTCGTGTATGCTACCATCGAAGAAGTCCGGCAGCCCTATAACGTCTGCAGAGTTCCAGCACTCAGTATAACTGAAAATCGGCGACGAAGAGGTGATCGCACCGTCGCTTCAGATAGGTGGTCTGAAATGAGCGGGATACGCGGGGGATTTGAGAAACTAGAAGGAAGGATAAGGTCATCTGGGGCTGGGGGGATCTCAGGGTGCGCATGGAGACAACACGACGCACCGGAGGTTGGACGTAGGGTCCGAGCAAGTCAGACGATGAACATGCATATTTGACCACGCATGCGTCACGTCCTGGGGAGTGCAGAAATTGGGAGGCGGGTCGTGTGCATTTGAGAGAGGCCGCATGGCCGACAGAGCAAAGATTCGAGAGACAGGTGCGGCAGGAGGACGTAGCAGGGGGAGCGAAGAGGCCGATGGTAGAGACGAAGGCGGAGAGGGACGTGAGCGGAGGTTGGTTAGGGGCGTCGGCTTCGGGAAGGATATCTGGCGATGAACCCAGGCAGAGTCGGACAAGCCTCTCGAGAAGAGGGGTCAAGTGTTTGCGAGTGGACCCAGGACGGACGAGCAGGCGAGGACGCGGCCAAGTCCCGGTCGGTCCGTGCGCCTGTGCACCTCTAGCGCTCGAGCGCGACCACGTGGCAATTGTGTCTGAGCCGCCACAAGCTCGCTCTGAGCGAGTCGCGCCAGTTAGAGTCCTCGTCGCGACAATCGGACACTCTTCCCTACTTATATGCTGGCTCTACTCTTCCCCGTCTCTGTTTATGATTTCTCCGCGTCAGACCACCTGTACGACCACCCCCACCGAGAGGCTCACGGGACCTCGCGATCGACGCGTCTTGACCGATTGGCGCTGCGCTTGTGCCATCCTATCACAGGCAGTAAGTCGTTTTGTCTCTCACGAACGTTCTCTGGCTCACTATGGGGCCGTGCATATAGGATCCAACTCGCAAATGGACGCACCACGAGAACCTTCCGTCGAGTGCGTCGAGGACTTGTCAGCTCGCTCGCGCTCTCCAAAGACAGACACGAAACATTGTGCTGGCGCGCCGTGGACGCTGCACGAAGGCCGCGCTCTTACCTCTACACCCGCGGTGACTCGCGTCGCTCTCCTGGTGACTCTTACGCTCGGGCAGCGTTGACATGTGTACTGTTGACGATGCGGCAATCGTCACACGACTTGCCCTCTTCTGGCTCGTGCTGTAGCCTGTCTCGTACGTTCCGCACAACATTTTGCAATGATTGAGTGCGAGATTATAGTCCAAATGAGCGTACATACTAGCGAATGTCTGGACACGTGAAGTTCGACGTAGCTGTAGTGCATGCACGCGCAACGGATGCGGACGTATATCATCGGGTCGCGTCCTCCATTCCCATGATGTTACCACAATCGCCGCCACATCCCCAGCCAATCCGGGGGCTTCGCCGATTCTATGTCTCCTACCGAAATCTCCAGCGTCTTCCCTCCGACATACAGGCTACTCCGCCTGAAGCGAAGAGTGATTTCGGGAAGTTTGTTCCAGTGGCCAAATGCCTCTTGCGGTGCCCTCACCACAACCAAACTCTGCCCGTCCTCATCTTCTACCACATGATCCTTGCCGCAGTCGTGGGCTACCGCGCGGTTGAGGTATGTCAGGCTGAGATAAAACCTCCCAGTACAGTATCGGGCTCCAGGTTCGCCACCTGCCTTGGCAGTGTTGTTGCAGCAACCGAGCTCGAGGACGAAGTAAAGGTGGTACAACGAGTTACCTAAAATGAGCATTGCTGGGGTCTTGCCCGTCCACGGGATGTGTGGAACCCTAACGTCGACGAGCTGCAGCGCCAGATTGTCAGGTGCGGAGAGCGTAGCGAGGCTCGATCTATCCAGGACGAAGGGTGGTGCACCGGGGCCGATGCGCAGGCGGTCGACGAGCTCGTGCGGGTCCATCGGATCCGAGGCGCGGTACACCGGGCGTCCGGGGATGTACATATTGCACCACTTGAGCTCCGGTTTGTTCCACAGACTCTGATGGATCGAAGGCAGCCTGATGTTTTGAGCTGTACAGGAGCAAACGTAGGTTGGCGCGTCCCTCTTAGGAGCGCCCTGGTCCTCGCGGAGCAAGAGATAGACGTAGTATGACTCGTGGTCTTTCGGCGAGGTGCTTCTGATCCCAGGTAGCAACGCGAGAACATAACCTTCGCGATTATGCAGTGGATAGATGGGAATGGAGGTGCGAATGCCATGGGGGGTGACCGTGAACGACGGTACCATGGGCTGTGTAGCAGATTTCTTGAATAATCGTGTAGATGTCTGTAGTTAAGAGTAATGAGAGGACGGCATAACCTTCAATGTGACATGTTGGGCTCACCGACGAGGCGGTGCTTCCAGAAGATACATCTGAGCCAGTGATTACTATATTCATAAAGACCCCGAACTGTGACGGAGATGGGGCAAAAAGAAACGACTGCTCGCGATCCGCCAGTGATTGTCTCACGCCGTCATGATCGGTAGGCACAGTGCTCTCGAGATCTTCAACGCGCTGGAAATCCTCGAAGCTACCCCACGCGAACAGACTGGTGTCTGGTGACGTCCGTAGGATCTCCTCTTGCAGCCTATAGAACGCGTTCCGGCCTTCTCCATATAACGTCGGCATGTTGATCCCGAAGATCCCGAAGAGGCAGTACGCCTCGTCTTCAATGCGCGTCGTCGAACGAGTCGACGCCCACTGCATTCGGCCCGCGACGCTGATCTCCGTGATGTCCTTCTCGAAGCGCAGCACGCTCTCAGGGATACCTGTGATCCCCTCAAGATCGCCCGCATATGTGTACTTGTCCCCCAGAAACGTCCAGTCGTTCGCCATGAAGTTGACCTTCTTCGGAGCGAGGAGCTCCTGCAGCGTCCAGCCGCGCTTGTGCCACTTGCTTCCTCTGAATTCAGAGCGGAAGGTACTGGTGAACTTGGCGTTTCCGGGAACGTCGGACAGGTAGACGTAGCAGACGTCAGAAAGAGCGTAGTATCTGAACATAGAGTTAATGGCTTCGGTGAGCTCGGAGCTGCTGGTCTTGTCGATGCAGCAGGTGTCAGCCCATGCCCATTTGAAGCCGTCCTTCCTCGCCTGCCGGAGGAAGCCCTGAATCTTGCTTGAGAGGAAAGAAAGAGGTGTGAAAGGTGGAGACTGTGGCGCAGGATGTGAAACGGAAAGCCCGCCGCCTGTCCCGAGAAGAGAAGGCCCAGAACCCGAGGATATCGGGCCTGGAGAAGTTGACGAAGGCGTGGTCGATATAGAGGTAGAAAGAGTGTCGTCCTGGAGGTGAAGAGCAGACATAAGTTTGCTGATGATCGCCTCCTGGCGCTCGACAGTTCGCTCAAGCCGCTCTATCTTCTCATGGAGACCCTCGAGAGTCAGAGAAGGATGAGCGCCCTCGACGCGCGCGGAGGAAAGTTTCTCGTTCTCCTCAAACGCCTTCGCACCATCGCGGACCTTCTGGAAAGTGTCCTCCTCCGACGCGGTACCCCAGACGTGTGAGAGGATGGCGTAACCTCCGGGAACGTACTCCGGGCCTTTGAACTCTTTCAGCGTTCCCATCTCGGTGTTCAGAAGCCACATTGCTATACGAAAGACGTCGTCAGTCGATACCTGTATTAATGAACCCACAAGACGTATGCGTCCTGACCTCAAGACGATGTTTCAGCGGTCTACTAGATGAACGAGGAGGTATGTACCGGGTGCTGATTGAGGAGACGGATCAAGGACCGAAGCAAGAGACGGCGATAAGAAGTGCAAGAGAGCGGTCTCGGAACGGCGAAGTCAGATAATGGCCCGCCGCACGCCTGCAGATCTCACGATTACCCGCAGCTGGCACTGCCTTGGGACATGCGCATGGCGCTGGCTGTGCAATCTCAACCTGCGATCAATCGTCCGTGACTGAATCCGTGGGAGACAGCAGTGTGGCATGAGGTGCGTCTACGGCAACTGCAGGCGGTCTTGTTGGCTATTGGATCGTTGAGATCGTGGAGGCAGCTACAAGTTGGACTTTTCACTAATGACGTTAGTCTCAGCAGTACCTGAGCACTCCGCGATGGCCTTTCTTCGACTCAGGCATTCGACCGCGCACATCATATTCACTCCACATGCTCACTGCGTCCAAGAGCCATCAAACGCAATCAGACTGCACCTCCTGCATACCGCTCGAGCGCGTCCTCCGACATGGACACTGATATATCATCGACAAACGTTGAGTACACCTACGATATCTGGCAGCACATGTGGGGAACGTCGAACTGTGAAGACATTGACCGCGCGGCCGTTCATGATGGATCGCCGATCGGAGGTCTCCGCGCACGAGCGCGGCGGACATCGTCCTGTACGAGGGTGTACCACAGTCAGTGATGGCGCGAGATATCTCCACGCAATATGCAAACGCGCACCTGTCATCGAACCCGATGCATTGCTACCGCAGCGTACAGTGCGCTGATGGACTGTGTCTTCAAGGGTTACAAGCTTCGCGCTGCGGTGAGGGGCTTGCGGCGCTATGAAGGTCCTGTAGACGACGACAGTTGAAGATGTAGTGGGTCGCGAAGGCCTAGCTCGGCATCGAGGCGGCCGTGAGCATACGTAGGTGGCCGAGCGTGGCCTTGAGGCTTGAACGTCGAGCGGCAGGCGGAAAGGATGACGACGACGCTGGTCTGTAACAAGTTTCTATGCGAAGCTCAACTACAAAGTAGGAACACATCAGACTTGACACCGAGAAGTAACAAAGAGGCCGTACTTGAGGGATTCGCGAGCGCGCTTAAATTTCAGGACGGCGTAAGATCTAGAGTTCGCCATCCATGGACCATAGCCGAGAGTTCGTAGAACGAAACCCGGACGTAAGAGCTAGTTCTCACGTCGCAATAGGCGTTGTGAACCGTACGAGACCTCTGTAAACCGCGCGACTTGAGCGTTTCTGACGGCCGACGCGAGGGTGGGGTACGTACTGATCGATCTGGCCCAATGACAGAATCCGCACCCTCGACGTATATACCAAAGAACTATTCGCAAGTGTGCCTTTTCATCGCTCGGTGGGATCGGTGGGGAAGCGAGGAGATAGCCAAACGTCTCCGATTGCCCAAAAACTCCCTATGACGGCCGAAACGACCATCTTGACTGGAACGTAGTAGTGATGCGCGCTTATGAAAAGCATAACGTTCGTTTGACTCTGGTAGTGAGGGGCGCGGACATCAGATGATGATCGCGCGGGTTGACAGACGTACTCACGTCGATTTGGCAGGAGTCCAAGTCCCCGCGGGCGAGCGCGGTTCCCGAGTAAGGTTCTCCAAGGCGTGCTATCGTAGATGGAGACGAGGGCAAGTGGGCCTTGGATACGATAGAGGTGGTATGCGCACGCATATAGTCATGAACAGGAAGGTAACGTCTTCCTGAGCACGAAAGAGTATGCAAGGAGGACGAGGTTTTCCGGGAGAGGAATGAGTCCGTGCAACAGACGAGAACGCGATTGATGTACTCACAGTTCCCTATGGAAGACTCGGATACTCGCCTGTGACAAACCGTCTCCACACGCGCAGGGACTAACGTCAGGTTGTCTATCCACAACTACCGAGCTCGACGAGATCGATGGGGATTCCGGGCCGACAGATGGGGAGGAACATGCGAGATTTGCAAATTTGTTGACGGGCTCCGGCACCGAGCGTTGAGGGCATTTCGAGGACCTGGGGTAGGCGCAACAATGCATGTCGGAATGATGTGCGCGAAATGAACAAGCGACACTGGAGGGCGTACCCGGAAAGTCCCCTGCGCGACACGAGCTTCGATTCTCCAAAATGCAAACACTTGCGTACGCGGACATTAAAGGAGGGTCATACACAGCCTAAAGAGCTGAGCTACTTGTTATGATTTAGAAGATAGGGTACAGGGAGACTGTCGTAACCCCGCTGCGGCTGGGCAACTGGTATAAGCAGAGTGCACAAAGAGCTTGAGGAGCGAGAGGGAAGGGATGATGTCTTCAGGGCTGAAACTACATCGATATGTGACAGAAAGAGACATTGAAAGAATACGGCGTACCGGCTGCTTGACTCAGGAGCCAGAGAAAGTTCAAGTTCGACGGGAAAGCTGAGACTTGTGAGCCCCGCGTACGTAACGGCCGAGAGAGTGGAAGAGTCGAGAGGCAGGCGTATGTGGAAGAATTTGAGTCACAACTGGCGCAGAAGAGAAGCAGATGCGACGCGAGGATAAGTACGAGTAGAGGAACCTGTGGTAGAGACCTTGAAGGTAGCGCGAGACGGTGACTGCGACTCGGCGAGCATTGTGAGCGCCCGGACCCCGCTAGCGCTTAGATTTCGCCACGTGGAGTCGGTGCCTGCGGAGGCGATGCAGCAGAGGCCCCGTCGAGCCGGACGAGCTCACCGGGGCGCGGCGCAGAGTGCGGGATAATCTTGGAGATCTGGAATGTAAGCAACTGCACGTACTCGGAGAGCCATACCCACTACATCCTCAGGTAATCCCGCATCCGTGGAACCGTGACACCAGCGCTGCAAACTGTTAGTGACCCCGCACGGACCTGAACAGAAAATCACTCACTGAGCGCATATGACAGCCAGAAGACAGGGTCGCTCGGGAGAAAGAGAATGCTCTTGTGGGACGCGTGTCCGGCCATGATCATCACCTCGTAGGTCGAGGCTGGTAGAGGCCACGGTGGCGGGGGAGAACCGGGAACAATACCCCTGGGACGATCGCTGTCCATCGGCTTGCATTCGGCTGTGAAGCGCATCGCCTCGATGTCATTGCGTGGGCTCTGAGACGCTCGTGTCCTCAGTATCAGCCAGACGCAGGCAGTTCTTTCACGCTGTCCTTTGACACGCCTTTCACCTCCCACCGCTCAGCATTCCTCTCTTTAATAGGTGACAGCAGAAGTTTCCAATACCTACAATACCTCACCTTTACCACGTCGTCCGAGTCTCAACTGCGCTCTGTTCCGAGTCATCGCAGTCACGACCTAAAGAGCCTTTCCGTGGTCCTATTCCCGCCCGATTTCGCGCATTCGAATCCTCTCTTTACATTGACTGTAGGTACCCTGTTTTTCTCTATCTCTACTTTGAACACATATCTTTTTCCGTTTGTATAGCTATGTGGCTTCTCAACACCCGGACTGCGAGGCTCAAATCCTTCGCCGGTCCTGAAGACGTTCCAGGCGGTTATGCAATTCTTTCACATGTCTGGGGTAACTCTGCGGAGGAGGACACGTTTCAAAAAGTTCAGAATGCACCTAGTCGGCATGATCAAAACGAGGAAGAAGCCTGCACGAGCACAGAGACTATATCGCGTCTTAGCCTCGACGAGCTCCAAGACATTGTCGAAGCACTCCGTTCCACGGTACAGCAACAACAGAAGACCATCGATCGACTAGTCGCTATGATGACATCCTCGGAAGCTGAAAGTCGTATCTTCTCTTCGTCAATCCTTCCCTCGGGCTCCTCTTTAATCCCAGGAGCAGTTCCGGCTATGGCGTCGAGCCTCGATACCGTAAGACCCTATACTAACGCGCGCTCCGCGGAAACATCCACACGGCTTCCCCACAATGTACCGCATGACTTTCTTTCACCGAAAATTCGCCACTTCCTCCGGCGTGCATCAGACGACGGGTTCGAGTGGGCTTGGGCAGACACCTGTTGCATCGACAAGACCAGTAGCTCTGAGCTCACCGAGGCCATCAACTCGATGTTCCGATTCTACGCCCTAGCAGACGTATGCTACGTTTACATGTTCGACGTGCCCAGCAGCTGCGACCCGCGGCAGGTGTCGTCGGAGTTTTGGCTTAGTAGATGGCACAAGCGCGGCTGGACACTGCAAGAACTTCTCGCGCCAAAGCTGGTCTGTTTCCTGTCGCGCGATTGGACGCTACTTGGTGACAAGTTCACCCTTGCAAACGTACTCAATAATATCACTCGCATCCCAGCATCTGTGCTGCAGTTTCAGCAGGACATGACGGACATTAGTGTTGCGGCAAGAATGGCATGGGCCTCGGGGCGCTCAACGACGCGGATCGAGGACCAGGCTTACTGCTTGTTCGGAATTTTTGGAATCAATATGCCCACTCTTTACGGAGAGGGACACAAAGCCTTCTATAGACTTCAAGAGGAGATCCTCCGAATCTGTCCCGATACCAGTCTCTTCGCATGGGGAAAGCCTCATTCAGATTACTACACACTGTATTCTTTAGACAGTATCCGACACTTCACTACAGCGTTGGACTCTGCCTTGGACCGGGGAACAATGACAGATACACTGGTTCACCTCTTCGCCAGATCTCCTTCGTGGTTTTCACTCGCCTCCTCTGTCGATTACACGGGTACAGATATGACGAAAGGCAAGCAAAAGACCTTGGTGAGCACCACTCTGCGATATGCCATCTAATATCACCATACTCAACGCTTATAATTCAAGTTGAAGGATGTCGTGTCCTGGAAATCCGGCATTGCATCGGCGCTTACTTCGTTCGCGATCACATCTCAAGGTGTACTCGCTCATTTGCCCATATACGAACTTGATGAGCACAGCCCGTACGCCATTGCCCTGCTGTGTGGTAGCAGCACGAAAGAAGTCCTTCAGAATCGTCGCCAGGTTACCAGAGTGGTCGGGCTCATCCTCAAACGTAAAGATGAGCACACTGCAGGAACGACAAACATAGTACCCGCGTATACCTGCCACTCGTCGGAACGAAACCACATTATCTATATCCCAGCCGAACTCAGTCAAACACTCCGATGGAGATGGAGAGACATTTACCTCTCCCCGTGGCCCACATACCGCGTCTCGGAGCCCGCAGACCCATATGAGCGCGTCGCGCGATTTTGTTTCGCAGGTCACATACCACCGCCGTTTGTACTCCGGCCGTCGATGATTGCGGCCTTCGGATACCGCTTCTACTACCAACTGTGCTCCGTTCAATTCAGGAGGGAAACCAATCAGCCAGCAAGTTCATCTTCCATGGCCCTCACCTTCTACAACGATTCTCTCCCTGCCATCTCTCGTCTGAACCGCTGGCTAGTGCTTGAATTTGGCTGCTGTAGCCAGGGGAGCCGCTCAAAGGCAGAATTGGGTCCGCATTACTTCACGTTTCAATCTCCCTTCCAACCCCGGGAGAATGGTAGGAGGGAGGTGGAGCATGACTGTACTCGCGATCATATTGTGCTGAACGGAGACCGGTGGAGGCCGCACGTTGTGGTCAGGAAGGCTTCGCAGGACAAGGACGTCGCAATATTCATCACCGTTTCCGTCAAAGAGAGTAGACTGTACAAGGCAGGAGAAACGTTGGAGGTTGCGCTGGAATGCCTCAGCGTGGTCGGCTATTAGACGTTTACGATCGATGTTATACATGGTTTTCGAGAAGGAAAACATCGTGGCTTATCCCGACAACGCGCATGGATATACAAGAGATTGCCGGTGCACCTGAAACCAGAGGGCAGGCCTGCAAAGGTACGAAACCGGTGCGCTAGCAGAGTAAGAAGAACATGCCGAAGCCTCGGCGTTCGGACGATGCTCAGACAGGACAAGTGAGGAGTCGTCGCCGCACAAAGACTTCGCATCTTAAAATCGTTATGTTTCGTCTCCTGCCGCGCTGTACAAAAGTGAAGAAGGATATAACAAGCGCGTTATGCTACTGTAGCCCTCTACTCGTGACAACACGGAAAGCCCATTGACCAACGCACATAGAACCCGTGTACATACATGTTCGCTTCGGAGCGCGTGCCGCTTACCCGACGTACTCGACGGTAACGGAGTCGCTCGTAGTGGAGACCGAAGTCAGGACCTTGCTGCTCTGCTCGATGTCGATGAGCGTCGAGCCGGAGGGACCGACGGTCGAGCCGCTCGTCGTCGTCGCAGAGGCGCCAGTGAAGGTGACGGTGCCGAAGTTGGCGAAGGGCACGAGGCTGGAGCCCTCCTCGAAGTCCTCGACGATCCACTCGGCGTTGTACTCGCAAAGCGAGGGCTGGCCGGAGAAGGTGTGCGAGACGGTCTTGCCCTTGCTGTTGTTCGTGATAGTCGCCGTGCCACCGGTCTTGGACGTCGCGGTGACGGTGACGGTGACCGAGTCGCCGGCGGAGAAGGTGATGCCGGAGAAGTCGTACGCGTAGTCGGGGTACCACTCGTACCAGGCTAGACGGAGATAGTATGACGTCAGAAGACGCGCGCGGAACGAGAACGGAAGGCGACGTACCATCGTAGCTCACGCTGGAGCCGGAGACGGTGAAGTCGACACCGGTCTGGAGGATCGCGGTGCCGCAGGTGTCACCGTCGATGCCAACCCAGGCGGATGCGGAGTGTTCGCCAGAGCCACCAGAGGGCTCCTTGGGGGTAGGGACGGTGAAGGTAGCCGTGACGGCCTTGTACGTCGCCTGCGCAAGACCCCACGTCATGAGCGATCCACGGCCGATAACTCGCACAAAAGAACGAGGAAACGTACCTTGCTAGCAACGAGGACTGCGCCGGCCCAGTTGCTGCTGTACTCGACGTGCGACGTGTTGCTAACCGCGGCCGTCGGCGTCTCGATGAGCGCCTTCGGCTGGGACTGGTGCGCGAAGCCGGACGCGCGACGCGACGCACGCTGGGCAAAGCGCTCCTTCGACGTTGGGACCGCGAAGGCAGCGGTGGCGAGGAGCAGCTGGGTGAAGAGGGCGACGGCGAACATCGTGTCGGTAGCGGTGGACGAAGGAGGCGAGGGGAGGTCGACTCGAGCGGGGCTGGCAGAACCGGTGGATCCTGAGCTGAGAATTCGCCTTCGCGACCCGGAGGGTTTTATACGCCCCCGAGCGCACGCGACCAACTCGGTCGATTGCGTTCGGCTCGTCCGCTCTTCTGGCCTGAACGCTGAACCTTGCGCGTTGAAGCAACGACCTACTCCGGAGAAGGGGCCTCGTTGTGGAGCGGATCATGCATCGTTCCAGCGGGAAAACGCCAATTGTGTATCCCATCGCGCCTGCGGCGCTTCTAGGACGCGCGAGGTGGGCTATGCACATGGTCGGTCTGCTTCCCGCATCAGCGAGCAGACAGACGCACGCGCTCTCCAGGTCCCGCAAAAGGCAAGCTAACAAGATAGACGAAGCGTTCAGCATGGAGGGATGTACGCTCGTGACCGTCCATACCTGACGAGCTCGTGAGGCTTCGAGTAGCGCCCAAATTGATTGCAAAAATAGCACGCCGGCAGAGGCCGCGGTACGGTCGCGAGGTCTAGATAATCAAACCATGCGCTCCTGATGGGCTTGAAGGAGCGATTGCTTACCTCCAGGCCCGCGGGCCCTTTCGTCGCGACGGGACGTCTATTTCCCGGCGTCAGTCCTGAGGGGCGCGCTCGGTACCGAGGCTATTCCTGGAGTGCCACGAGAGACATCCTCTGCACCATGCAGCACCTCCGCCGGCATCCTGGGGAGCGATGATAGGAGAGACTAACACTCCGAACGCGAGAACTGGCTCGGATGGTCCGAACTCCACCGAGTTCATGACGTCGCCCTCAGCCGTAATCTAGCGCTGAGGCGGGGGTCATCTGGGCCCAGAAGATCCTATACAAACGCCAGCAGTGGCGCATAAGCATCTCGTACGAACATTGAGAAGGTACGCCAAGCACTCGACGTACGGATCAGGTGACGTCCGAGGACCGCAAGATGCTCCACGACGGCGAGCTGTACGAGCAGCGGATGGCCCCGAGCAACCCCGAAGGCGCAAGCCGTCGTCGACTCGTCCCAGGCCTGGACCTAGACAAGACATACCATGACCAAGGGATTGGGTTCACGCGTGAGACCGAGAACGCAGTGGCAAAGGGGAAGTTCTGTCCATGCCACCGTTGCACGATGATGATGCTGCGGAGGAAGGGGATGCGCATGGGCCGTCTTCGAAACGAACGCCGCCGCGATGCCCGTGTGTATTGAATTTGCCATGCGACCTGCGGACGAATGTCTATGTTATCCAAGGGGTACACGGCGCGAGAGGAAGAGGAACGCACCGGTCTGTCACCACATTCCCGACATGACCATACGTCCGTCTGACTTTTCGTACTTCTCAAAAACGATCACACGGACGGTGGACGTATGGCGAATAATCGCGAAAGGAAGTTGGAGCACAGCCGCGAAGTCGGAGCGACTCGGCGAAGGGGCAGGGCGCGATCACGATAATTGAAGGTGATACGCACGTCTTCGGGGCCGAACCTTCTGTCGACCGTGTGGTACACCAGGCGCATGGTTGGGTGTGGCGATCTAGAAGCAACGGATGGCAAATTGTTCGTCATGCCAATGACGACAACAGAGGACCCATGGCCATGCAGGCTGAAGAGCTCGGGACCGTCTGTCGCCTGGCCGGGCCATCTTAGACGTTCCAATACCACGAATGGCATGGATTGATCTGTGGGAGAGCGCAACGCCGTTAGATAAAGGGGCGTATCTGGTAAGTCCTGAACACTCACCACCGCCGCATGCACGCTTCGTCTCCTCTCTGACATCTTCGTCTGGGTTGAATGTCTTTGGACATAAGGTACGTCCACTTCAAGCACGCGCATGCATTTGCACAACGCATGATCAAGCATAGTGCAAAAGAAAGGTGGGTGGACAAATCATTGCAGGTGGGGCGCTGAGAGCGAGAGGAAAAGAGCAAAAAATGCCAGCGCCCGTTGAGCGCCATTGGCGTCGAGCGTGAGAGAGTGAGTGGCTTACCTCAGCATCCCGACTCATCTTGATTTGGCAATTGCCGCCTTCACTACGTGCTGTAGCGTGTGGGCTCATCGCCCTGCAGCAGGGCCATGCACACGTCTAAGGTCCTGAGAGACGTCCCTTCGCTGTAAGCAGAGTCATCGTGTAAGGAAGCGCGACGTACTTGGAGAGTGCCTGAGGCAGCGCTTGAAGTTAAACACTTCGTGCTTGAGATACAACATCATCCAACCGTCATTTCGTTATTCGTTAAGGCTAGTACACTTCCCATCCGGTAGTATTTACTCTTCTCTACAACGCGCGCATGCGTGCAACAAACGCGAATCGCCCGAAATCCGTGTAAAGTCCAAACTCAAGAAACCCTACGCTTTTCGAAACGAGACGCTCACGGGCCGGTGTAAGCGACGGTGACAGACGAGCCGCTGGCGGACGCAGAGGTGAGGACGCGGCCGTTCTGCTCCATGTTGATGATCGTCGCGCCCGAGGGGCTCATCGTGCCGCTGCCGGTCGTCGCGGACGCGCCCGTGAAGGTGACGGTGCCCCAGTTGGCGAGGGGGACGAGCGAGGAGCCCTCCTCGAAGTCCTCGACGATCCACTCTGCGTTCTCCTGGCAGAGCGAGGGCTGGCCGGAGAAGGTGTGCGAGACGGTCTGGCCGGTCGAGTGGTTCACGATCGTCGCGGTACCGCCGGTGAGCGAGGTGGCGGTCACGGAGACAGTGATGGAGTTGCCGGGGCTAAGCGAGATGCCGGTGAAGTCGTGAGCGAAGTCGGGGAACCATTCGAACCACGCTGAAGGAGATGCCGTTAGCCAAGGGACGACGCGAAAAGACGTGTATAAGCTAACCATCGAACGAGGTGCGGGTGCCGGAGACGGTGAAGTCGATGCCGGTCTGGAGGATCGCGGTGCCGCAAGTGTCACCATCGATACCGACCCAAGCAGAGGCAGAGTGAGTGCCGGAGCCGCCGGATGGCTCCTTGGGCGTCGGGATGGTGAATGTGCCGGTGACCGACTTGAACGTGTTCTATAAGCCGTAGTATGGATTCATCAGTAACTCGCACCGCCGCCCGCGAGAAAGGACCGAATATCAACGCACCGCGCCAGCGACGAGGACGGCGCCAGACCAGTTCGTGCTGAACTCGGCGTGGGTGTTGTTCGTCGCGACGTCCGCGATCGGGGTCGTGCTCGCGATCTTCGTGCCGCCCTGGTGCGTGAGGCCGAGACGGCGCGCAACACGCTGGTTGAGGCGTTCGCGGGCAGTGGGGATCGCGAGCGCGGAGGTCGCGAGAAGCGCGTTAAGAAGGAAGGCGGCGGCGAACATGTTTGACGGCGGACAGAGGAGACGAGGGGCGGGTCGGCTCGAGTGGGGCTGTCAAGCTGGGTCGGGACCAAGCTGAGGTTCCAGAGGTTTACGGGGTAGGCCTTTATACGGACCCGAGGCCTATCAAGCGGGATATGTGGCCGAGGAGAAGAGTGTGGAGCAGGCTGTTCCTTCTGCTTCTCGGGATGCAGTGGACCGTCGGGCTGACCGGACCTCGTGGCTGGAGAGGGGTCAGTCAGCACATTGCGCATGGATCCGTGTCTTCCTTCATCACTTGACGAATAGGGTGCATGCGTGCTACTGTCGCGATGGGGCTGAAGATTCTCAGCAGCACGAGGGAAGCAGGGAGAGACTGCTGCCGAAACGCCAAGCTGTTGATCTGGCGGGGAGGTGAAGTTAGCTTTTCTTGAACTCGATTGCAAATATAGATCCAGCAACCTCCTTCGAGAGCGTACGACGACTATTCAACACCCTTCGGATAACCTGCTGGTGGGATTCCGGCCGAGGGAGGCATCTGAAGCGGTCATGTCCGTGGGAGCGATGACGAGGTAAAGTTCACACCGCTTCAACTTTATGCGGTCCAGTCCACCTCGGACAGCTATGCGCTTCTCATGGATAAGCAGTGTCCTTGTGGCGGTAAGACCAGCCGCACACGGCATCGTAAAACAGAACGTCAGCTGGAGATACCGGAGCATGTTCAGCCAAGAGCCACGTGTTCTGGACGAGAGGTAGTGGGTGGATGTAATTCACACGAGCATGTACCGAGAAAAAAGAAGCGGGGGTGGACGCACAGAAAGACGCTCCACTTCCCATACAGATGCGCGGGAATGTTCTGGTAAGACCGAGAAGCAAATAAACTCTTCGAAGCTGGAGTGAGCGATATGAACGCAAGCAACTCGGGGCGGCTGATGTACTGACAGATGTCCTGAGCACGCTTTGCATACTCTTCGTCAACGTAAGGAGCATCAGTGCTTGTTTCATCACCGAGACAGCCGCATAGTGCAGCCACTCGGCCTCCTATACGCTGAAGAATGCCGCAAAAGCTTCCCGACACCGAGCGACAAGGAATTCGAAGGCGATGCAGGGCGCTGCGGAAGTGGGCCACAGAAGAACGAAGAGCGTAGCTTTATGTCATGCAAAGACGGAACAGTGGTTCAAGATGAGATAACTCCGTCGCGTTTCCATTTGCTCGTGAACGAGTGGCAAAGTCAGACGAGTTGAGTGTCCCTACTACTGACTTCTAGAGTGAAATCGAATGCGATCTGCAACGACTAACGTTTATGAAGCGATGTCCTGACTTTCGGTAATCCACTCACCGTGACCAGGAGCTAACATTTCCTTTTGCACCGCCTCCTTTCCCCTGTGAAGAAAGAGCAGGTATTCCGAAGACTGGCGCTATGTTCAAAGGAGTCGGTCGGCTACGTCGGTCGGGACAGTGGGGGGATGCGGTGCAACGTGTCCTCGGATGCCGGCAGCCCAAATCGAACGTCGAGGTTGCCGATACTGCCGAGCACTGCCGAGACATACCGCTTCCCACGGCTCCTTATCCCAAGGGCCAAGGCCGTGGGCGTCTACGAGGAGTGGTGTTTTTGGCACCGTTCTTGACAGTGCTCAGCCGCATCCGTTCTATCCATCTTCCATACGATCTTTTGTGCTGAACTTACAGGTAATGTACCTATCAAATATACTGACTGAACTCTGTGCTGACATCCTCGACGGTGCTACGAATAGGTCACCCCTAGCACGGTTACCGTCTCAAGTCTGTCCAACACTGTGGAAGCCAGACCCACTGCTGCCAGAGGAGAGACTCTTCCAGATGAACTGGATGAAAACAGCTCAGGAGCATCTGCCGATGAAAGTTCCTCTGTCGTCTTCGTCGCGCCATTGCGCACGAGGTGTTCGTGTGCTTCGATGCAAGCCTATCGATACCCCGGACACGCGCGAGATTTCAGCGAACTTCCTGCGCTGGCCCCAAGATCCCAGCTTCTGCACCTCCCCGGGCCGTAATGCCCTGGGATATCCACCGTTCCGGAATTTGCCGTCAGGGAATCGCCAGCGTGTTAGACTCCGGTGAAATCCATCAAAAGAGTGCTCCCCAAACTGTGAGTGAACGCTCTCAGGCTCTCTTTGTCCCATGGTGACCCTCATCCTAGGCAATCAACGGTTAGTACTTGATAACGGAACCTCGATAGCTGAATAATTATAGCTCCCACATTGCCTCTGGTGCAGATCGTCTGGTTAAGTGGCTCAAACCTGACGACCGAACCTTCTGTATCGGCATTTCCAGTACGCAATACCGCCCCTTGAAGCGATTCCCGCCCCCCGCGCCGCCCCTCCGCAGAATTAGCGCATCTCCTGTCCACTCGCCATCGCAGTCGAGAAGATGGAACCGTGATCGTCCGCTGAACCCACAGCCAATGTCTGCCAATGGCCGTCGAGGATCGTTCATTTCCGCTCGATTCTGTGGGCTGGACGTTGCACATCGAGTGCCCCGTCCAATCGCTCGCGTTCGGAGGCGAGGTGAGTCTATTGCGCTAGTACGTACGAACTCACCGTCGCGCTGGTTCTGACCGTCGCTGCGCCCGTTTTGTTCGCCTAGGTTTTACCGCCAGCCAACGGGAAGATGTACTAGTTCGACGAGCGTTGTTCTAGGATAGCTCTAGCCTGTGCTCAGCAGGGACGAGCGATCGATCCTCGACTTGCTGCTCTAGCTCGACAAGCATAGAACACGCTTCTCGCTGCCGGCCTGACGCGTATAAAAGGCGGTCTACCTCGACGTCCTCTCCCCAGCAAAGTCCTCTTCGCTCACCACCACTACTTACTACACTCCCACCACCTCTCTCAACACACATCACAATGCCGGCTAAGGGATCTCGTGGTGCTGGTAAGCTACCGCCGCCAGCCCTGCCTCGTCATCTGCTGATGCTCACGGCTCGCTCAGCTCCCGCTGCCAAGCCCGCCGCCGACTCCGCTGCTCGCGGTCAGGGATCGCAAGTACGTTTTTGTGCTTGAATAATTTGTCCGCATCCCACAACGATGTTCACCGTGTTCTACCACAGGCTAAGGCTGGCGACAAGGCTACCCCAAAGGGCCAGCCCGCGCCGAAGAACACTCCCGCTCCCTCCCCGGCGGCCAAGGCCGGCAAGGGCCCTAAGGCGTAGACCGTTCAGCACGGCGGAGAGGCGGGGAACTTAGTCTGAATCGGAAGGGCCGCCGCTGGACGCGCGCGGACGTGTAGAAGGCTGTCGGGTGCAATTGTAAACTAGACTACAGGAAACGTGTTTGCAGAACCGATCGTCGTGTGCCAGCGGCAAACTTGTGTAGAACTACCGCTCGATTGCGCAAGAGACGTGAAATGGAGCGGATGTCGCGATATGAACGGATACATTTGAACCTAAGAACATCGCCTATTCTTACGCTGGCGCCGGATTCATACAGAGGGCTCAGTACGGGTCATCGCCAAACCAATCGATCCCGAGAGCCCACATCTTCAGTGCGCTCTGCGCCTTCACCTTATCCTCCTTGCTCTCTTCCTCCTCCGGGTCCAACCCGCCCCGGTCATCCCGCTTCTTGCGGCTGTAGTAGTTCGTGGTGACGCTCGTCTGCGGCTTCGACTTGTCTAGGCTGCCCTGCACCGACCGGTGCACGTCGATCAGGTGCACAAGACCCCTCTTGAGCTCCGTCTCCCGGCCCGCGACCGCACGCGCGACGTAGTCGAACGTCGCCGTCGCGTCCTCCTTTGCGCTCGTCTCGAAGAGCTCAGGATCCTCTCCCTCCTTCTCGTCGTCGCTCTCGTCGGCCGCGCCTTTCTCCTTCTTCGCCTTGGCCGCGAGCGAGGTCCGCTCGACGAACGCCTCCAGCGCGCGCGCGAGGCGCGTCCCCACACGTACGCGCCCCTGCGCGAGCAGGCGTGCGACCGTATCCGCGAGCGCGCGCGCCTGTTCCTCAGTCGGCGTGACGCGCCTCTGCTGCGTGTGGGAGAGGTCGTTGCCCAGCTCCCGGACGTTCGGCAGCGTCTCGGGAGACCCGCGCCCGGTGTTCGCTTGCAGCCAGTGCGTCGCGGCGCTTTCGAGCGGGGTGTTCCCCACGCCGTCTTCAAGGGTGAAGGCTTCTGGGGGTCCGGCCTCGCCGACGAGCTGGACGAGCTGGGGCGTGCAGGCGTGCACGGCGAGGTGGAGGGGCGTTTGGCCGCGGAGATCACGAAGGAGGAAGGCGGGAGCGTTGGGTTGGAGTAGCAAACGGACTGCCGCTGGATTCTTGCGCTTCACAGCGATATGCAGGGGCTGAATTGTAACATGAGTAAGCGGAAACAGCATGAATAGACAGTGTTGCGCACAGTATTCAACGCCTTCCTAGACTGCTGGAGGAGCATGCGCTGGGTGACGTCTGAGGGGAGCTTCTGCAGCGCATGTTGAAGCAACTTGAGATGATCCTCTTCGCCTCGCGCTGCAAGGATATGGTATATGTTCCACCTGAAAGCCAAGTGTCAGCGACGCGAAGCTCGAGAAGCCTCAGAAGCTAACCCTCGCGCGTCAGTGTCGGCGGGCGACACTCCCTTGGACAGCAAGTAGTCAAACATGTCGGGCGAGCAACCGGCAACGGCCGCAACGTGCATATGGTTCAAGCCCGCGTAATGAATGCTGTTTCGAAGGAGGTCAGACTGACAGGGGTTAAAGTGACGATTGAGACATACCGAGCCATCAGCGCGTTCTGAAGTTCCCCGGGCTTCAGCTCAATGACTTCCTTGAGGATATCGAGGTGCCGACCAAGGACCGCGGCCGTGATCGCACTCTCATGGAGCTCGTCCATACTCCACCCGAGTCGCCCAGGGATCTGGTCCTTGATACGGAGCAGGTACTTCGCGCGCTGGTCGCTGTGGGTTGTCGCGTAGAACTCGAACGCGCCGACCGGGCGTTCGCTCGAGAGGTAGCGAACGCAAGCACTTGCGCCGTTCTTGGCTGCGAGCCACAGGAGCGGGAACTCGTGCTTCTTGGCTCCTATGGGGGCGTTCGGGTCAGACTTCTGAACGAGGTCCTTACGCTTCTTCCCGTGCACGTTCAGACCAAGGTACGTCTTCGGGGAGACCTTCTTCTGGCCCTCGGTGACGTGTTCGTCGTCCGCCGACTCCTCGGGTACTTCGATGCCCGCACCGCTACGCCGTATGATCTCGTCGAGCATGTTTGGACGGTCGTAAATTATAGCCCAAAATGCAGAAGACTCGGGGAGATCTCCGGACTTCGGGAGGGACCTGTAGAGGTCGATGATCTGGACGAACGCCTCGAATTCGTCTTCCATGATGGCTCGCTCGAGCAGCGTGCAGTCCTTCTCTCGCTTGGTCTTCGGGTCCTGACACCTATGAGAAAGCCCAAGAAGTTCTTCAGGAGCTCCGTCGGTTTGCACTTCGGAACGGCGCTGCGCAATGTCGACGAAGTTGATTTCCTTGGGTTCGTCCTCATCCTCGTCCATGCTGTCGTCTGATTCATTCTCGGAGTCCTCATCTGCAATAACACGTTCAGATCTATCGTCATAGCGTATCGCAGACAATCGTCCGACGCCTACCAAATGTGACCCGTTCGACCTTGAATTTCGCGGGCTTCTCGTCCTTCGGCTTGTACTGGGCAACAGCGATCGCGAGGATGAGACGCGCCGTAGACCAGTGTCGGCGCTCCATCGCGAGTGACAGAGTCGTAGGACCTGATATCATAGAATCAGCACAGAGGCGTCGCGATAACGACGGCGTACGCACCCCATTCCTCCCCATACCGAGCGTACACCTGGATGAGCGGCTTCTCAGCCTTTCCGTCCTTTGGCAAGCAAAGCCTCTCGATCGTCGCATTGTCGCCATCCCAGCACGCCTGGAAGAGCTCCTCGAACGAAGCGACGAGGTGGCTCGGCACCTGCCACGTGCGCGAACGCGCGCCCATCGTGAAGAAGCCGAGCGTAGACGCTCTCGACCAGCCCCGGTAGAAGCTGAAGTATGGGCTCCTGTCGTCCGGGGGCGGCTCGTCCGGATGCATCTCCTCCCATGTCTTCGCGCCGTTCTCCTCGAGGATCGTACGCGCCTTCTCGTACCACGCGAGCGAGGCGCGCATACGGCGGACCTTCGTCTCATTGCTGTTCTGCCGCATTGCACGGCGCGTCGACTTCAGGAGGTACATGTCGGGATGCTTCTCCGCTTCCTCCGCGATCTGCAGGATGCGTGCGCCATAGGTACCCTTCCAGCCGGGCATGGCCGCGAGCTCGCGGAACTTGCTCTTGGCGGCCCCCTCTGCGACCATCTCGTTGATCTCTTTGGTGAGCGTCTGGCATATCTCTCGCGCGGAGTCGAGCATCGTCTTGCGGCTGTTCGAGCTGCTCCAATTGTTGTAGGATCTGGAAAGAGTCTTGTTGAAGTCGGCACCTGCTTCGATCAAGAACTCCAATGTATCGTCCATCTGGGCCAACGCTGTCTCCACCGGGAAGCGAACGTACGCCTGCCACTTGATATCCTGCGCCATGTATTTGTTTATGCTTGAGGCTGGTCTGTGCGCGGCGCAAGAACGTCAATATAATATTCACTCGTCGAAAGTTGGATGCGACTTACTTAAGTTGCCTAGCATTGCTAAAGTCTTCCTCGGAGAACGACAGCTTGGCACCATGGGCAACGAGGACCGCCAACGCGGCGTAGTTACGATTGTAGAGGGCGGAGACGACGGGATGGGTCATGTTGAGGTTGCTGTCGACGTGCGGCGTATCGATGACCGCCTTCGCGCTGGGATCGCTACGCAGAAGGGCCTCGACGAGCTCCGGCTTCCCAGAACACACGATCTTGTGGAAAGTGGAAAAGAGATCATCGTCTGCTTGCGAAGACGTCGCGCCGCCCGCAACGAGGCGCTTGATGACCTCGCTCGCCGTGTCAGAGTCGCGCGTGAGGTACGTCAGAGTGAGCGCGTCAAAGGGCTTCGCCCAGTAACCTTGGGTCGCCTTCGTGACGGTCTTGGGGTCGGCGCCCGCGGCGAGGAGCTCGTCGATTGTGCTGAGCGACCCGAAGACGACCGCGAACTGGAGGGGCGTGAACTTGAGGTCCCAGTCGGGGACGTTCACGTCGAACACATCGGGCGCGTCTGGGTCGTCCTCTGGGATCTGGCTGTCATCCGGCTTCTTCTCTTCCTTCTTTGCAGGCTTCTCTCCATCCGACGACCAGTCGTCCTCGCTGCTGTCGCGCTCCTCGTCCTCGTCACCATCTCCATCGCCTCCCTCGTCGTCGACGTCCATATCGTCTTGCTTCTTCTTCTCCTCTGCAACGCGCTTCTTCTCCTCTTCGTCAGTTTTCGCCTTCTCGTCGTTGACTGCACTCCGCTCAAGCAACTTGCGCACAACAACCGGTAGATCAAGCTGCGCTGCGATATGCAGCGCCGTCCGCCCATCGACGAGGCGGTTCGTCATGCGCGCGCCCGCATCGACGAGATCGCACGCGATATCGACTTTCTTCGAGAGGATGGCGATGTGGAGCGGAGTGCGCCCGACGTGATCGCGGCGGTTAAGGTCGAAGCCGTCCTCGGAGATGATCTTAGCGACGGCGGCGCGGTCGCCCGCGACGATGGCGTTGAAGAGCGTCTCGATGGGGCCCATGTAGGCTTGTTCGGCCCATTCGCCATCGTCGATGGGGTTGAAGCTGCCGGACATGGTCTGGCGGCCGGGATCCTCCTCGATAAACCTGGATCAAGGTAAGGACAACGCGTATCATGAGGTGCAGCAATACCTACTGGATTCGCCCGCGAACGTAAGAACTATCTTCTTCCTCCTGAAGCGTCTTCTCCTCGTCATCTTTCGGCTCAGGGCAGTACTAGGGATATGTTCGTGTTAGGAGCTGCGATGACGAAATCCAATGAGGAACGTACCTCGCAGCAGTCTTCAATGCACTCCGCCATATCCCCGAAGAAAGCGGGATGGCGATGCAAGCGGCGATCCTTATTCTTGGGGTTAAAGGGAGCTACAGCACTGTCAGCGGCGCTCGTCACACATAGATCCGCCCAAACTCACAATTCATGCCGAGATCCTATAGTGCATATAGCCTGTTAGTAACGCGACATATAGCCAGCAAGCAACAGACTCACTGTCTGGTAAACAAGCTTGTCGATACGGCGCGCATCCCAGCCAGGACCGTACGGGATATGGAGCGACTGGACGTCGTAATCATTCATCTCGATGCCTCCGAGATCGACGGTTGACTTCAAATCTCCCTTGAGCTTCTTCTTGCGGCGACCGTAGTCGATAACGGCGTCGGGCCTCGCTCGAAGCTTCCGGCGGTCAGCGAGGTAGCGTTCTCTGGTCTCGACGTCCATAAGGCGCTCCAGAACGAGGAGCCGTGCGAGTCCCTGAACACGTTGGATGGAGCGTTCGAAGATCTACTGACGGAGCTCAGGTGATGCAAAAGGAAAGAGGCCTGAATGGCGTACCGTAGGATCGACATCCTCGCGCCGCAGGGACGGGACGTAGACCTCGAAGCCGCGCAGGGAGTATTTCGCGAGCCGCACCTCGTACGACGGCGAGCGGCGCGTCATGTCCACCGTGTTGCTCTGGCGCATCATCGCCACAATCGCGCGCGGGTTCGCCCACACCCGCTCCCCGTCGAACGCGCAGCACGGTGCGTCGACGTCGAATCCGGCCAAGATCTCCGCGGGAGAGCTGTACAGACGGAGGACGATCTGGATGGATCGGTACGGGTACTGAGAGTGGATGGACACGGTGTGCTTCGTGCGGACGCAAGTCACGTCCCACGGGACGGAGTCGCGCACGGCCTCGTAGATCGCTTGCATCTTCTTCTCGGCCTCCGCGGGCGTTAGACCGTAAAGGAAGAGGTCGACGTCTGAGGTCGGGTAGGCGGTGTTGTGGAAGTACTTGCGCATCGCGCGCTTTGATGCCTTCGCGGACTCGGGGACAGGGGCGAGGCAGGCCTGGATAGAGCCTCCGGCGGCGACGACGTTATTCCAGTCGGTGAGCTGAGAGAGCGAGCCTTCGGTGAAGAGCGCCCAGTTCTTCTTGAATTCGTCGAGGCTTGCAACCGTGGCCGGATCGCCATCCTTACGTCTGCTGTCGGGCGACAAGGGAAGGATGTGGTGTGCGGAGAGGTCGGTGCCGTCAGCAACGACGCGTGCGCGGGTCTTGCGGATGTCATCGGGCGCGTCAAACACGTCGACAAGGCCGACGTGGGGGTCGTTGAGTCGCGCGTTAGACCTGTCGGTAGCCCAGAGCTTGCGAAGCTCTGCCTCATCGTCGAGGAAAGGCTGAAGTGCTTGAGAGAGGAGCTCAGTGACGCCGGGACCTGGCGGCAGCTGCGCGACGCGAGCAAGAAAGGCTTGCGCCTCAGGCGTTTGTGGCATGTTGAGACCGAATGGAGGTGGCTAGAACACAGCGTCGATGGGATTTGGATGGATCGGTCAGACGTCGACGTCACCGGAGGGCGACGGTGGTTGACGACACCGCGGTGGTGCCCCTTTTAATGTGGCAGGAGCGCCGTTAATCACGTGTCGTGGAGACCAGCCTCTTCCATGCTTCCGTCGGCGTGAGGAGGGCGCATGGCAGAGCGCAGCCGACGGAAGTGGATAGAAAGAGAGTCATCGTTGAGTCGAGGCGGTACGGATGAGACGTTCGGTGGCGGGCAACTCCGGGTTGCGTGGGGACTTGGCGCGCCACCTTTTCGTTTGGGGCAATTCCCGCCGCATTCGAGCGCCTATCTTCTCCGTGTGATCGTGACTCGTGTCCACGATCCCGCCACGCACTGGTTCGACTGCAACCTTCACTCTGCATGTTGGAAGGTAGGCGAAAGGAAGGCAAAGCTGATGTGTCTCGATGTATGCCGGCAGGCCGGCGACCACGTCTCTCTCCGAGTAACTCTCAGGTGAGTCACCCGATGCCATTGCCTTCTACTGCCGTCCTCCCAGGTCATCTGCTGCCAATACTTATTAGCTACAGTACTTGTGGGACCTCTGTCCTCAAAGGGAGGATATGACTCGATCATGACGCCGTATCATTATGACACGCCTCATCGCTCGCAAGTTCTCTGACGTACTCGTACGTCCAATATGTGGTTCTGCTTCGTGTCGTGAAGTATTGACCGAACCTTGTTGAGCTGTCTGAGGATTCTTTGATGGTGCGCGCGCACACGCTTGTTAGATGACTCGTAGTGCTTAAACGCGAGGCTGTTGAGCCGATGGGCCAGACAAGTCAGGGCACAGTATTCTTGTAGCGTTCCCTCAGCGTCGAGACTCGAGACTGATTCACTAACCGTACAACGCGAAGGAATCCCAGAGCAGTGAAGAATTATCGAAACTTACGCAGTTTCTGCTCTATCCGAGAGCGTATTTGATGTCAATAGATCGCCGCCTTGTATGCATTAAACATAAGGTAAACTGAGATTGGAAGTAAGTTTGGTCGGAGTTCCAACTTCAATTAAAGATGTAAACATAGTTATGACTCCGATTTTTATCCCAACTACGCGCCCCCACCGACTCCTCGTGTCTCCTGAATCCCCATTCCCATCCATCTCATAGTCCGAATGGACCAATCCATTACTAATCGTGATAGAAGAACTCTACTGACGCTCGCCTAACCCATGTCCTTCATCGGTGCCAGTTGCGGGAGGAGCAAGAACTCACGCTATCAGTCGCGCGGGCCTTCGGTCTACAATGCAGAATGTGACTACGCCCTGATGAGAGTGTTATCCCACGAGGGGCTCCTCCACTGTGCATGTGATGTCAGGCCGAGCCCCTAAGCGCTATTCAGTGAGGCATCGTTTGTGCGTAGCTTTCTCACTGTACGTCACGATTCGCGATACTCCTAACACTCGACACACAGGACTTCAAAACAGAGTATCCATCGCCGGCCCCTTCATGGATCCTGCCAAGTTCAAGGACGTCGTCGTCCGTCGAGGGCACACGTATCACTACTACTACTCTCCTGCTGCCCCGGGAAAACCGATGCTGCTGTTCATCCACGGCTTCCCCTCCAATTCTTTCCTCTGGTCACGACAGGCTCCTTTCTTCGAGCTCAACGGGTACGGCGTCATCATCCCGGATTGCTTAGGTTACGGCGGCACCTCGAAACCTACCAGTCCGGATGAGTATCGGTGGAAGCTTATCGCCGATGACCTCATCGATGTAATCAACGCCGAAAATCCTGAGGTACTCGTAGGAATCGGGCATGATTGGTGCGTCGTTTGCTATTGTGACTGCATGGGTTTGCAAACCACAACTCAACAATGCTCTTGTGCAGGGGATCTGTCCTCCTGTCTGCCCTGTCACAGTATCACCAGGATCGTTTTCGGGCGTTCGCGTGGCTCACCGTCTCCTATTCCCCGCCATCGAAGGAACCCTTCGACATCGACAAAACTATGACGATGCTGGAGAATCTCACGGGAAGCCAGGTTATTGGCTATCAAAAGTTCTTCGTCCAGCCCAACGCTCCCGAAATTTGCGAGCGACACGTGAGCCCTTTTCCTCCTCGCACTCGACGTTCTTTTTTGACGCCACCGATCTCTCATAATATAACAGATCGACAGCTTTATGCATATCATATATCCGCCAGACGGGAAGCTCTGGGTTGACAACATATCCCCTGTCGGCGCGACTCAGCGCTGGCTCGAGGCAGATCGCCAGCCGGGGCGCGCGCCCTGGCTCACAGACGAGGTAAGTAACTAGCGTAATGTATCCCTATCTAGAATGCTCACGTTCCCGCCATCCCGCTGCAGGAGTACACTACGATGCGCGAAACGCTCACGCGCAACGGCCTCCAGTGTCCAATGAACTACTACAAGGTGTCGTTGGAGAACAGGAACCTGGCCGACCAGCAAGGTACGCCGACTGCCCGGGTCGTCGTCTTCTCTCGCATTCTCTTGTGATCTGCGATGCTGACTCGTGTGCTCAAGCGCTGCCTGAAGCGGCATGGCACGTCAAGAAGCCCGCACTGTTCATCGCCGCGACGCGCGACCACGTTTCCTTCCCGGCACTGGCGAAGAAGACTATGGAGCAGTACCTGCCTCACGCAGAACTCAGGGAGCTCGATGCTGGCCACTGGCCTCAGTTCGAAGCGGCGGAGGAGCTGAACGGCATGCTGGTAGAATGGCTCGAGAGGGTCGTGGTGACGTGATCCGGACCGCGCCTGAACGTCTCAGTAGCATCGCCAGCGCCGAACCCACAGGTTGTATTAGGAACCCGTAAGCCCCTATGACATATCTTGTCAAGACCCTTGTTTTGCTGCAAGGCCGCAACGTTGAGGACGCATGTCGGTGCTTCACTAGCTTCACTTCCCGATGGTGGATCCCTTGAGTGCTGCCAAATGCTGTCTAGAGCATGATCGAACCATGTTGCAGCCGTCAGGCTGTAGATTAAGTTTTGTCTTCGCCGCCGACGTCGAAAATTACCGCAGCACACGCCTCACCATGTGCTGAACCCGGAACAGGGGTGAGGTGAGGTGAATCTTTCGTTTGTGGGCGTGTTCATCGCTCTGAACATGGATTTGATTCGCCCGATCTCTCCCCGCTCATTCTTCTTGCACGCCGTGCTGATGTCTTTCGGTCCGCAGGGATGAACACTGTATCGGACCGTGCTAATGAAGTAGACTTTCTCGAGGACGAAGCATGCCTCGTGCATTTTGTGTTCAACACGGAGAGATCCGCGCACCCCGCGCGCTGGAGAGGAAGTTGGAATCACTACGCGTGGCGATTTCGTTCCCGATTAAACGCATACACCTACCGCAGCATCGCCATACGCGTTCGGCTTGCGTGCAGAGCTGGAGGAGCCCACGCTTGTAGATAAGTATAACTTCCGCGATTGTGGTTTTCGACGCTATCTCTTCCTACTCTCGTCGCAGAAATCATGCCTCCTCATACTCTCCCATCGTACAAGGGCAACAAGAAAAAGTTGGTGCTCTCCATAGACTTTGGCACGACGTTCTCTGGGATATCGTACGCTCTTCTCATTCCTGGAGAGGAGCCGAAAATCAAACCTGTCCTTCGGTGAGTTACCTGCGCTGGAACCTGAGCATAGGCCTATATCTCACCGCCGACGACATAGCTTCCCTGGAAGAGAGAATAGACCCGACGACTTCCGAGTCCCCACCGTCATCTGCTATAACGGTGACGGAGAGGTGTACGCGTGTGGTGCCGAAGCAGAGGCCGCCTCTGAGGAAGAAATCGAAAACGACTTCGTCGACATCGGAGAAAGCACCCCTTCCGAAGGTCTGACTTTTCTGCGCTGGTGAGAAACCTTCGCTTCTTTGAATCGTAACAGTATTAGTTGATGTTATTGGGCCTCAGTTTCAAACTCCATCTTAGTCCAGATGCCCTCGCTGGTTCATCGGCCACCAAACCCGACCTGTCTCCTCTTCCTGCGGGGAAGACGATCGTTCAGGTGATCAGCGATTTTCTGAAATACCTCCTCCAATGTGCACGTAAGTATATCGTCGAAGCCGAGGTGTACGGGGAAAACATCTGGCCTCAGGTAAAGGGCGATATGGAGGTCGTCTTGACACATCCAAATGGGTGGGAGGGTCCTCAGCATGACAAGATGCGCCGTGCTGCGATCCTCGCTGGCCTCGTCCCCGACACCGATGCTGGTAAAGAGAGAGTTCATTTCGTTACGGAAGGCGAGGCAAACATCCACTACTGCCTACAGAATGATTTGCTTCAGAGAGAGATGGACGTGGGTGATCCTCCATATTCATAAAACCGCGTTACTCACGTTTCCACATCTCAGACCGCGCACACCAACGTGGTGATGGTCGTTGATGCGGGAGGAGGAACAGTGGACTTAAGCAGCTATGAGGTCTCGCCGACAGCTCCTCCCAAAGCAAAAGAGATTGCAACTCCGGGATGTCAGTTGTGTTTTGAGTTAGACGTCGATATTGTCAGTTCTCATACACTCCTCTGGCAGGCGTGATGGAGGGTTCTACCATGGTGACTCGTAGGCTGGAAGCGTCCCTCAAGAGTGCGTCACATTTTCCTGTGGATATGTTCTCTGCTGACTCCTAGAAATCTCTATTACAGAGCGTTTCCAGGGCACTGAATACGGAGAAGATCGCGAGGTTCAGAAGATGATGAAGTGCTTCGACACGGACATCAAGTCGAAGTTTAGTTCTTCGCAGAAGAGACCTATGCGCATCGATCACCGTCTCCACAACCGCGATGACACACAATTGGAGCTGAAGCGAGGGCGTCCCCTTCTTACCGTGTCCGTTGTTTCTCCGATATACATCGCATCAGTTACTCACAAAGCTGACATGCACGCGCTTGTAGCGACGAGGTTACTTCATTCTTTCGGCCTGCGTTAGACGGTATCCTCGGCGCGATCCGTACGCAGTTTCAAGGGGCATCCTCCATGATTACCGTACGTGTGTCTGGCTAATCAGCAGCAGCTCCCTCAGAGTTCGAGCCTGATTGTACATAGACTGTATTCCTCCTCGGAGGTTTCTCCGGGAACAACTGGCTCTTTGAGAACCTTGAGCAAGCTCTAAAGGACCACCACGGGCTAGTGCTTACTCGTCCTAAGTTATTTAGGTAACTGTCGGAGTCATTATTAACTGATAGGACCGTATTTATCTGACATATAACTGCGCATACTATAGGAGCAAAGAGGTCGCTGATGGAGGTGTTTCGTTCTACATCGAGGAATTTGTCACTCACAGGGATATAAAGTTCACCTACGGCACTTCCTCTTCAATACTTTTTCTCCCTTTCCTCTCCAGTCACAGGGCGCGAGCGGACAAAATTTCCCTTTCACCACGGGGTCCAGTCCTAGACGACCATTTCTCAGTCATCCTGAGGAAGGTAGATGCCTATTTTCGTGTTTCGACTTACCGGAATGTATTAAACAACATATCAGGGTTCACCAGCCAAGAACGATGAAGAATTCTCGCAAACGTTCCTCCTTACGGCCCCCAACCCCGGAGTCCGCACGTCCGACAGATGGCGCAATTTTTCAGATGAGATTATTCGTTACAATGGTCCAGATGCAAACATTCCTGAATGGGTTGACTGGGGGTCTCGTGGGTCGTTTCTGGCTTGTGTTGGGATTTATTCTGACTAGCGTCTTTTGTCAGCTCATTTCCAGCGCACTTGTGTCATCCGTGCCGACCTCTCTAACGTCACATTGGAAAAGATGGAAAATGGCCTCATCCCGCATTATGCTCTTGCATTTGATATTGTTCTCACATACCACGGCTCTGAGCTACGCGCTCATGTGCGTTGGAAGGAGCAGGTACATTCTAACCCGTGATGATGTGTACCCGCCATCTAACGTCATGTCAACAATGATCATAGGGAGTGGAGAAGAGGTACGTTCAGGACTAATCATGCTTGGTACTTCTGAGTATTGACGCCGAGGTCTATAGGGGTCCTGCTCAGATCGTACACGAGGAATGAAAGCCTCCATGTGTGAAACATACTGTGCAGACGGTTTTATGTACAACATCAGAATTTTCTGGTTTTTTCTCCACATCCCTTGCGCCATCATTCCCTGAATCAAGCAGACCCTCTCGATCCTCATGCTGTGTAGGCTTTGTGTAGGCGTAATGCGTATTTATACATGAGCGGAGCAAGGCCAGAGTGCCAAAGCCTCAGTGAGGAATATAATGGTTCCATGAGCGAGTATTTTCTTTGGACATCGTACCCTCAGCCCTCCTCAAACCAACTTGAGCGGCTTCACGCTTGCTCTACTCCACAATTTCCCTCGCTCTCTGCTGTCAGATCTCCCCTATCCATTACGTCGTTGACTACTGCAACCTCATTTGTGAGCTGAGAGAGATATGAATAACGTCGTGAATGCTTACGTTCCACGTTACCCAGAATTCCTTCCGCAGGCGTAAAACTACGGGTCACGACTTGTACCGCACCGTCTCCGTTCCGCATATCTTCGTCATCACCAGAGACAATTCGAGGACTGATAACGTCTGTACGTGAGTGTGGATAAATGGGGGAACTGTGGTTCTTGGGCGAAGAGAATTCCCCGTTCAGAGTGACCTTAGGAAGTACCAGAATGGACGTTGTCGGACTTCGATTGGCGTCCTCCTTAGTCATGCTTCTGCCGTAAACCTTCCGCCGGAGCCCTAGACTTGTGGTGCAAATAACGCGTGTTACAGAGCCCGCGAGTCCTTGGGTAAGTCCGAGGTCGACTCGATTGTCTTCCATAGCGGATGAGTCAAAGGTGGAGCCTGAAGCGACGGCGAAGACCTCAAAGTCCCTGGAGACGTACATCTCGCCGCTAATGATCTGGAAGTGGAGTACCAGGTCGGCTACCTCCTTCAGATCATCTGCGTATTCGCTCGTGAGGATATCAAGAAGGCTGGACTCGGAATCAGTGCATTCCCATCCACATGTTAGAAGGACGGCGGTAATCATGCCGGCGAGCTGTTGCTGAATTGTGGCGGACATCGGATGATCACTTCGGACGGCTCGGATATGTTTCCGCGTAAGGATACGCCATCGTCCTGCGACAGACGGTGCCTCTGTGTAACGATGAGTCTGTCAAATAAAATTTGGTACTGTGTAAGGGCAACTACGCACCATCATGCTTCATGCGTTCATATAATCTCTTAAATGCTGCATCGATTTCCTCTCGCTCGCCAGCGACATCCCAACATGACGCTATTTGCTCCACGTAAGATACTATGGTAGATTGAATTGCAAGCTCAAGCAGCGCAGCGGCTGAGTCTGAAGCGACATTATGAGTGAGGGCGAGCAGCGTGGGCGGCGTGAGTAATGTGGGGAGATCGCGTTGCGAGAGATCTAGTGATGCAGACGTCTGACCAGAGAAACATAGCGTATCATCGTCGGCGATGTTTCCTGCGACCTGGAAGATAGATGCGTTCAACTTCTTGACAACGTCAACGACTTCTGTGTCCGGGAGTTCGTCCGTATTTGTCAAGAACGCCTCAGCCGCCTTCAGTGTCTCCGATTTGGCTTTGAGAAGCTCGCTCTCGGCTGCACGGCGGCTCTTTTCGTACTGTAGCTGTTGCTGCAGCTCCTCAATGGTGTCCAGACGGCTCCGAGACTCTACTTCAGCACTCCGGAGCTCCTCCTCGATCCTCTTTAGACTTTTCTTTCGTCAGCGTACGCCGCTCTCAGGCTGTTGTTTGGTAAGACTCACCTCTTTTTCCCTGCACGTAAGTCCCCCTCCAGCTGAGTACACTTCTTACGTAGACCGTCATAGGCCTTCTCCAGCTCCAGTCTGGCGCGTTCCTCTTGCCCAAGCTTTCGGACAATGTCGTCCCTTGTCGCATCACCCTCTAGATATGTAGGAAGGGTCACCCTTCCAGCTATCATTACAAGAAGTAAGCCTCTAGTTCAAAACAAATGCATAATGAAGGCTTACCTCTTGGGCGGAGTTTGGCTTCAAAACAAGGGAATAAAAAGAGCAGAATTTGGCAGAATGCCCTAAAGAAACCACGCAAGGATCTGGGAATCATACGGAGGCCAAGTGGGAGCGGCATAGTGATTCTGAGTGAGATTGGGTGCTGTCTCTACAACGATTTCTAGGGACTGACTAGAGACCAAGAGGCCGGCAGACGCGTACGTCCACCACGCGGAACCATCGCGGGTTCTGCACTACCGCAGCACCCGCGCTCGGAACACTCCTATGATACTCGCTCTTCGATTACCGCTGCGCCGTCGCCTCCGATAATAGGCGCCAAACGGCTCCCGGGACCCTTCACCGTTTACAGTTTCAGAACGTCAGAGACGTATGCGAATCTGAGTAATACAGCAAAATTAAAAAACGTAGTACATGAGGTGAGCCGCAGCCTCGTAGAGGTTCTGAGCCAAGAATGAGCCGCCGACCAGTCACCGGTCACCTATCATCACTATATCCCGCCTCAAGGGCCACGGCCAACGTCGTGAGATGAGCGAAACGAAGGCCGTAAGCTTGCTATAACTTACAATGCACTTTTTACACTGAGTATCTGGGTACGGAGGTGAGCCTACGGTCCGAACCCTACACATATATACATACGCGCACCTCTATTTGGCCCTGTGCTGTTCCAGGTGCTTTACTTAGTGGGGATAATCCAATATATTAGTGATTGTTAGAACTGGATAATGCACCCCATTAAGCAACGCCATTGAAGCCAGGGCAGGATAGGATAATCCGGGGGATAATCCACGGATTATCATCTTCGATTGTTAGTGTGTAATGTTCTCCCCTATACTAGTACATGACTTGTACGCGTCGCCAATATTGGATAATCCATACGATTATCCTCCCATGTCACCGCAATGTCTGCGCTAGGGACTTAGCAAGCACCGCTCATATCCAGAGATTATCTACGGATTATCGCGTGCGGGTTAGCCAAAGATTATCGCGTGAGGATGAGCGAAGGATTATCGTGGCCGGATGAGCGAAGGATTATCGCGCGCAGATGAGGGATTAACGTGTTCCAAGACTAGAGTACAACATGCTACCACGTCTGCGGGACGTCCACATCCTCCTCGTCCCCCTCGTCGCCCGAATCATTCATCTCCTCGGTAATCTTCGCTGCCATGGCTTCAGCCTCTGGTTCGTCTACGGCCTCCTCCTCAGCTGCGCCGGTGTTCACGCGATGTATTGCTGATTCCTATGTATCTGTTTATCCTATACATGTGACGCTAATCGTTCGGATTATCGACTGTCTCACAGACGGATTATCTCGCACGCCCGGGATTATCTCCCTGGGATTATCGTCCTTGTTTTTCAATTACTAACTAGTGTCAGGCGGATTATCCAATGGATTATCCAGCAGTCGACAAATCCGTACAGCCCAACACTTAGGATGGCTCTACCAGACGGTAACTGGGGATTATCTGTGGATAATCCCCCGGATTATCCACACATCCCCTTGTGCCAATGGCTGTCCTTAATGGGGTGGATTATCCCGTTCCAACAATCACTAATGAAATAAGATTATCCTAACTAAGTTAAGTCTGTGGCTGTTCGGAGTCGTAGAGGGTTACCTTAGGCTTCAAGAGAATGGTTTTGATTCTCTGATCCATTCCACCTTTATCCTTGCTGTGGGAGAGCACCCTCATTCCAGCCTGCGTTGTACACAATACGGCTTTGGCTGAAGGTGAGGATATGGAGAGGGGGGAGAAACTGGTGTCGATGAGGGATCCATCGTCCTCCATACGAGCGGTGTCGAACCTAGTCTCCTCCTCCGAAATCACCATCAGAGAAGACTCTCTGCTAGTCACGTCTTCCCCCACAATCTTCTGAAATCTGAACGTCGGCATGTGTTCCCGCTCAACATACTCCGAGATACGTTCGCGTGGGCTCAAGGCACCGCAGCCTGCGAGCACGTCAACGACGACAGCGACAGGTTGCTGCGAGCGAATGTCGAGGAAAGAATTGAGGTTTACGAACGATCGTAGATGTCTCCTGGATAACGCTCGCCATTGTCCTGCCACGGATGGACGTTCTGAGTTCTACCGATTAGCATTCGGTTCACGGCCGACAAACGTCTAATAGGCTTTACCTTCCGACCGAATCCGATTGTACAAATCGCTCAGAACTTGATCTCCCTCACGAGACGCTCCCAGATCCCAGCTGGAGACGATATACTTCCGAATGTACCGAATCGCAGTCGACTGGATCGCGGACTGAACGACCGCAGACAGGTCTGGGCCGTGTACTACAAAGGGATGACAGGAAGGAGCCTGGAATCTATCAATCGATACGATGAGGGAACAGAGGGGCTCCCTCTGCCTCCAGCTGCAAACGAGTCTTAGCGACGTCTTCCGGAGGGGCAAATTGACCATTTCATAATCCCCGCGTAGTACCCATAGTAATCCCATTAGTTTAGTCCTTGTTAGATTTATTCAGATATTTACGCACATATTTGTCCCGTTTCCCCCGAATCTATTTCAGAGGTAGACGAACGCCATCGCGAGATAGCCGCGAGGAACCCAGAAGAATGGTTGGAAGGATCTGGCGGCAGGGCCTGTTTGTGAGGTTGGCGAGCCTCAGATACAATAGACATGATCCCCGGACGCCGAGCAGGCGAGAATGAGGACCACACGCAGTGTCTCTTTCGCCGGACTACCAATCGGATTCCCGTTTCTTCAGACGTGTAACAAGATTCTACATCGTGCCGCCGCGGGCGGGCTTCCAGAAGCTACCGCAGTGCCGCAGTAACATGAGGGCGGCGGTTGGGCACAGCCCTAAACCTACAGAAACTCCGAAGATCCGGGTCTTACATTGTAGCATACACGCGGTAGCTGGCTGGATGTCTCTTATGGGCTCATACGTGGGGTCGCTAGTACTGAAGCTTTTCATGACTCTCGCGATCGTCAGGCCGTCTTTCGATTCTGCTCTGCTAGAAACAGTGACGTACCATTGAAACTCCGGAGGATACATGCTGCAGGTGTTCTCCTTGTTTGCTAGTAGCTCTGATTCATGTACGTGCAGGGGCCGTCGGGCCGAGAGACACGTTCGCTAGCAGGTCAATCGGCTAAAGGCACTCACTGGATCCGCGGCGGCCGCGGCGGTCGGCCCGCAAGCCATGTAGGACGCTCTATTTGGGCGCTATTTCTAAGTAATGACGTCACCTGACACGAATGCTGCAGTGGACTTGATCTTTCAAGGCGCGTGTTCTCCTACGACGCTGACTGCCAAAGCACAAGCCTCACCGTTTCTGTACCGTAAACATGAGGTGTCGATCTTCCATTTCAATCCTTCCCCAATGACTCAGATCTTGCTCAGATCACGGCTTTCCGAGGCGTTTGGTCTGCACGCAAGCCGCCTGGTATAGGCTGGTTCAAGCACGGATCGCCTGGGACCCTGTCTCCTCCCCGATCACTTCACGTTAGCTAGGGACACTCAATCTCACAGTACATTATTGTACACCCTCCGTGTATGAAGATCTGAGCGGCGCTATCCTCCGTCACAACATGCCTCCCCACACTCTTCCACCGTACGGCGGCTCAAAGACATCGCTAGTCCTCTCCATTGACCTCGGTACAACATACTCAGGACTCTCATATGCGGTGCTCGATCCTGGAGTAGAATCCGTCATTAAACCTGTGATGCGGTCAGTCGAACTGCGTGAATTTTATCCATTTCTGTGCGGCTATTGATTGTTATGATATTCTATAGCTTCCCGGGGAGAGGAAACCGCATAGACTGCTTCAGAGTTCCGACCGTAATATGTTACAACGGCGACGGGTCTGTGCGCGCATGTGGCGCTGAGGCTGAGATTCTGGAGGCGGACATAGACAACGACTTCGAGCTCATTGACATAGACGACGCTCCTCGAACGGAAGAAAAGCTAACATTCCTGAGATGGTACGTGATATGAGTACTTTGCATCCATCTCTTCTCAGCGATCTTTGCGCGTTCAAAACAGGTTCAAGCTGCATCTCCGCCCAGATGTTCTCGACGACTCCAACGCTGTCAAACGCAACCTTCCTCCGCTCCCCAAGGGGAAGACTGTCGTTCATGTCTTTGCGGACTTTCTCAGGTACTTGTTTTCCTGCGCTCGCACGTACATTACGCAAAATACAATGGGCGGCGCGAAATTGTGGACCTCCTTCGAAGACAACATCAACTTCGTTCTCACTCACCCGAATGGATGGGAAGGATCCCAACAAGGCAAGATGCGAGATGCAGCAGTCATGGCAGGGCTTGTTCCAGACACACCCGAGGGGCATGAGCGGGTGCATTTTGTGACCGAGGGAGAAGCGAATATCCACTACTGTGTACAGAGCGGTCTTCTAGGTGGCGGCGATGAGGTATGTGCTCTCATACCTATGCCGCCCATTCTATCTCCCGAAGTTCTCAACATGATTCACTTCCAAGGCCAGACGAGGGATTATGATTGTTGATGCCGGAGGAGGGACCGTCGATTTGAGCACCTACAGCTTCTCGTCCATAACACCTGTTACCGCGGAGGAGATTGCAGCACCCGGATGTGAGTTCATGGACTCGATCCTCGTAGCTGCCATATACTGACGAACGTGGCTAGGCGTTCTCCAGGGATCAATCATGGTGACTAAACGATTAGGGACTCTACTCACGGGTGCGTATCAGTGTATTGATCTCGATTGTACTCTCAAAGTTCTTCATCCTAGAACGATTCAAGGGCACGGAGTACGGGGTCCCTGCAGAGATTCAACGAATGATGCTAGAGTTCGATAAGAACGTAAAGCCCGTCTTCAAGGCATCCGACAAGAAGCCCTACCGCATCAGCTATAATCTACATAGTCGTGACGATCCGAAACTGAAGCTGAAACGGGGCTGCCCCATTCTAGCGGTGTACGTCCCACCTTCGTAAAACACAAATATATCTCATGACTCCTAATCTCACCATGTAGCGACGAAATGAGAGGATTGTTCCAGCCGTCATTAGACGAAATCGTGAGCGCAATCCGCACGCAGTTCCAGACTGCGTCTTCTCCTGTTTCGGTGCGCCGTCAACTTGAACTTAACCCCAGCTCATAACATCAACGCTGAAAATACTACTTTTATTTTTTCAGGCCGCTCTTCTTCTCGGTGGATTTTCAGCGAGCGACTGGCTCTTCGAGAACCTGGAGCGGATTCTCATGGACCATCATGGCTTGTCACTATCGCGCCCCCAGTCGTTCACGTGCGCATCTCAGTGAAATCCCACGTTTAATAAACTGATACATGCGCCGACAGCTGCAAAGAAGTGTCTTATGGCGGCGCCGCATACTACTTAGAACACTTCGTGACGCATCGTGTCGTTAAGTATACATACGGTACTTCCGCCGCAGTAACGTTCCGACCTTACCTCCCCGACCACAAAGCACGCGCAGACAAGGTAATTCTCGGACCGCAAGGACCTAGACTTAATGACCACTTCGAAGTGATCCTGAAACAAGTAATTACGATCTTCCTCTGCTCCCTGAGTCCTGAGTTCTGATTATTGACTGCTGCGTCAGGGATTACAAGTCAAGGACCACGAAGAATTCTTTGAGTCGTTCTACAGGGTTGCTCTGGATAACGGCCCAGTCTCCGCCGAAAAGTGGCGCAACTTCTCTACTGATATATTGTGCTTTGTCGGAGCCAAGGAGGACATACCTCGCTGGCTTAACCCAAGTCCAGGTAGGTCTCCTGAAATTCCGTATATCCACGGCTCACGCATATCTCAAAGCCGGGCTGAAGCGATCTTGCGTCATTCGAGCCGACTTATCCGGTGTGGAAGAAAAGAAACATGAAGACGGCATCGTTCCATACCACACGAGAGAGTTCGACATTGTTTTGATATGTGGTCCTGAGCTACGTGCGCAGGTACGATGGAAGGAGAATGTGAGCATAGCTACCTCTGATTGTGTTGGAATGTCGTACTAATACAGGTCATACCTCAGGGCCAAGAGAAAAGGTTTATTAGTCCCTCTCAATCTCACAGTTCTTACTGAACGTTTCTCTTTTACAGGGGACCCGCTCAGATCATCCATGACGAATCGTAAGGCACTCCTCTGCTCTGAGCTCTGCTCCCACCCCCATGCTTTGTATCGCAACCATGGTTTCAGACGTCACCAATCACATTCATTTCCTACAAGGAGTACCGTTCACGAGTAAGAGTGAGGCAGCGTTGGATACTACACTATGATCGTTTGTTATTACATTGCGCTATCGCCTATAGCCCTCAATTTCGTTTAGGACATTCACACGGACATTAACGGTCGCCCGTATTGCTCTGCGTTTACGCTCAGAAAAATACAATCTCTTTTAGAGCTGATCTTCTTCGCCGTACCTACGACGCGTAGAGCATATCATACACTCTAAGAATCTCTGGGCAGGATGACGCGTTATGCAATATCCGGGCTATCGGAGCCCGTTGTGAAAGAGTAAGGACATCAACGTCTATGCATACTCCCAAGTTCGCAGATTCACTCCTAGTAAGAGTAGTCCATGCATAAAGAGAACGACTCGCCCGTCAAGGGCGTACAACGTCTGACCCCCTCATATCCACAGATCCACAGAAAGAATCTGTGTGTCAGGTTTGTACCCCTCGATCTAAACCCTATATTTGCGTCGCGTTATTATGAGATGCTGAGCATATTGTGGGACATACCTCTTCACAGGCCAAGTGGCGTTGCCGTTCATGCCATCCGCTGCGAGAAGCACGACCTTAGGCCTCAATACAATGATTGACGTTTCTAGTGCTCCCATCGTGGACGCGTCGTATGTTCTCGGCTCATATGTATTCCTCTGCAACCCGAGGTGCGTCGTGCATACCACGCGTTTTGGAGTGTTCGACGACGGCGGAGATTGAAGGCCGAAGTCAGCGGTGTCTTCGTCCATAATCGATGCATCGAACTCAGCTCCCTCCGGGACGGTGTACACCTCGAAATCCCGGGAAACGAACATCTCTCCGCTGACCAATTGAAATTGCAACGCGAGATCGACGATCGTCCCAAGCTCATCGTTGAACTCATGAGTGACAGCTTCCGAGATGCTCTCCCTTTCGCCTTGTGCACCACATAGCAAAAGGACATCCGCAACGAGGTCGACCAGGCCGCGGAGAAAGTTCTGGCGCGACTCGGCTGAATCACGGCTGCACAGTCGGATATGCTTGCGCGCAAGTGCACGCCATCGTCCTGAGACGGAGGGTGACTCTATAACATGATTAGCCCATGCCTAACGAGGTATACGCTCTCATAATACTGAAGAGGAACTCGCCTTGGGTTCTCATACTTGTATACAGATATTTCATCTCTTCGACGCTACGCCCCCATCCGACACCATCCCAGCTAAGCGCGAGGTTCATAGCGTACGCAGAGATCCCGGCTTGGAGCACGGTCTGGAGAAGGGAGGAGGCGAAAGCTGGGTCTACAGCGGGGATAAGCGCAAGAAGATGGGGTTCCAGCCACCGTGAGGACGGCTGGCGGTTTGCCGCCCCCGGAAGCTGTCGCGGAGCCTCTCCAAACGAGAACGCCTCATCGTCCGTGATGTTCGCCGCCGTTTGGAAAATGCGGTAGTTGAGCTTCTCGATGATATCCAGCACCGACGTATCAGGGAGCTCGTCCGTGTTCGACAAGTACACACCAGCGTCCTTCAGGGCTTCAGTCTTGGATTTGAGGACGTATTGAGTATCCGCATACTTCTTCGCCTCGTACTCTTGCGCGTGCTTCAGGTCTTCAAGTGCAGTTGAAAGTTGGCTCGCTTCCACTCTGGTATGCTCTAATTGCGCTTTCAGTTGCTCAACCTGGGCAACGGACTTGTCATACGCGTCCTGAAGTCTCTGGTACTTCTCCCTCTCCAAGTTTAGTTCTACCCTCTCTCGCTCTCGCTGCTCAGACGCCTCCTTGTGACGCGCTTCCAATTCCGCCAAGGCTGCCCTCTCCTCTTCCAGCTTCCGGACAAGCTCTTCCGGAGCATCTTCTTCTGGACCCTGTGGCGGGTTCTGGGCCAACCCTGACTCTAGAAGCCACATGAAGCGCCACATTGCTGCTGGACGAACCAGAGCAAACTCTCACCTTTGCTGACCTTTCTGAGCGGAATGCATGGGAGAAGCAACTTCAAGGATTTGCTAAGAAAACCGGGCATGGGTGACTGGCGGGGGTGTTGAGCGGATGATTGAAGGATGAAGAGCTGACGACGTTCACAGTCGCAACAATACTGTACGGTCATTCTGAGCACACGACCCCGGAGGCTCACCGACACGGAACGGCTCACTCGAGGCGCGGACATTACCGCAGTGCGACCAAAGCACGATTCGCGTGCTCCTCATTTCAGAGGCGAGCACTGTCTTCGATACGTACGGGGCGCCTGCCGCATGCCTTCAGTGCCTCAGAAAGTTCGAACCTTCACTTGCTTCCGAGCACAACGCGTCTGCAACGCGGTCTTGGACAACGGCGTTTCGAACAACGCCAAGACAGAAACGTGTTCTGGCGCCATCAAATGGATTTGATTGTTTGGCATCCATGGCGGAGGCTTCTATCGTCAACGCGGACGGTAGACGAGTGGAGGGCACCAACATTTGGGGATGACGAAAATAGGGAGCCCGTTCATATTCACACAGCGACCCCGCTAGGAAAGTACATACATCTGACACCAAGAACGTTAACGAGTCAGTCAGGCGAAATAACGAGACATTCAAACGCGAGAAGGAGCACAGGCATCGACCACCTTACCCCCTTGTGGAGCGCCTAGGGGGGACCCGAACTGAGCACCGTCCTAAGTCAGCTTGGTGACGCGGAATAAAGCGAACTATGCGTGCGTACCTCGGCCAGTAGATCGCCTATCCACCGAGCCCGTCGGGGATGTAGCACGTCGCATGAGGGGAACTTGGAGGGCCACCTTCGGCTTCACTAGAATGGTCTCTTCGACATCCAGACTCCCACTCTCACTACCTCTCGACCGGACGGCCACCTTCAACCCAGCAAAGGTTGTGCACAGCACTTTCCTCGGCGACGTCATAGCAGACGGGATGGGGCGTGATTCTGCAAGCCCAAACCCGTCTTCTTCCATGGATCCGGCGTTGAAGATATCGCCCGTCTGATACGCAAACAGGGTGAAATCCCTGCTGACGACGCCTTCGCGCGCGGCCTGCCGGAACCTTAGGGCATTCTGGGCGATCTCGTCGAACTCTGTTCCGTATTCTTGAGTGAGGACAGAGGAAATGAATGCTTTGCCGCCGACAACGCCACAGCTGTTGAGGACATCCGTCATTGCAGCGATGATGCTCTTAGAGAAGAACTGGACTAGCGAGTGGGTATCCCAGTCGGACCGAAGGTGGAGCAGGGTGAGTGTACGCCATCTGCCTGCGACGGAGGGAGATTCTACATTCGTGGTCAATAAATGTGATCATATATCCGTAAACAAGAACGCACCTCGTGATTGAATCCGTCCGTACGCCCTATCCAGCACACTCTGACCAGACGTGGTACCCAAGTCCCAGCTAGACGTAATGTGGGAGAGAACGTACTGTACCATGGCGCATTGGGCGGTGATCTGGATTACAGCCGAGACGTCTCCCGATTTGACGGAACACAATGTGTCGAAGAGATCGAAGGGGATCCACTCAGACGGCGACTGTGCCGTTCCTTTGACGGCCACCGGCTGACGACGGCTGGAGAGGCGCGGCTCGTCTGAGATCCGAGCAGCTGTCTGAAAGATGTTCGCATTCAACGCCTGTACGATGCGTTCCACCTCGGAGTCAGGGACGTCGTCGGTCATGGACAAGAACGTCGCGGCGTCCTTCAGCTCCGCGATTTTGCCATCAAGGCGAGCTTGCATCTCTACGAGCTTCTTCTCTGTGCTCTTACTCGCGCGGGCTAGCTCTTCATTCTGTAGAGTGAGGGTTTGATTGAGGTGCTCCGCCTGCCAGAGACGCTGCTGGAGCTCTTCGTTGGCGAGCTGAACGTCCCTCGTCCTTTGCACCTCCAGCACCAGAGCTTCGTAATGTTGCCTCCTTTCTTCTTCTAACTGTCGGTAGCATACTTCCGTAAAGTCATAGGCGGAGGCAGATGCTGGAACATACGGCGCTGAGAGATGCGTGGCTCAGGATCCTTCCACACAGATGCGGAACTGAGGGCTGACCTTTCCCATCTGATCCCATGAGCCACTGCGTGACTCGGTGAGCGTAGTGACCGATACCGTTCTGTGAACAGAATCTCGAGTCTCCACTTCGACTGTCGGATGAGTCGACACTTGTGGTGCGTTGAGATTCAGAGGAGTCGAGGTTCATTGTACAGTCTTAGCGCTTCAGCGTTTCAACACTTGCGGAGGGTACCCCGTTCAAGGTGCAAGAACGATTTGAGGAAGGTTTGACGTACGCTCAGAAGCTACCGTGGTACATCGAGCATGACTCCCCACCCTATCGAACTGCGCCGACGATCTCTACCGCTGGTTGAAACCTCATGTCAGATCTACAACGGATATGAAAGAGGGCAGGAGCTCACTACGAAAGCAAAGCCGCCCTTTTCTGACTCAACAGGGACTGCGAAGCAAAAGTGCTGGTTCTACTTCTTGACACTTACACGTTCAAGACGTTCTTCGAAGCCGTCGCTCTTCAAGACAAGCCACCCCGCTGCAGGCCAAACTTCTTCCAGAGGTCGATTTCCTTTCCTCTAATGCAGCATTGCGTAGCAGGATGCCACATATTACATGCTGCTCACCATCCACCCTGAAATGCGGGAACGACAGGCCTTGTTAGCGTCGCATCTTGACCTCCTGCGAGGCTGCCACGATGGCCACCCGAAGCAAGAGCCTCGTCCCTGATGGTCATACGGCGAGGAGAAAGAGTGAGATCACAGTTATGAGCATCCAACTTATGGCATGGATGAAACCCAGGGGCAGCCAGGCAGCAGGCTGCTGTTGCGCCAGACAGCAACGTGGCAGTAGCCAGAATATAGGGTTTGACGTCACTGGCTTGGATCACAGTCTTGTTGCAGTAGCGCTGGTACCGTCGTCACGACTCGCTTCACTGAGTGAGCTGCAGCTTGTTAGAGTTCTCCTCCGAACTAGCTCTTATATAAAGACCATTTCTACGAATTTGAGTGCGGAACAGTATGTACAGGGTGAGACCGGGTCTCCTCTACGTCAATTCAGCTCTCTGATATTTTCTTCGAGAGCGATTCTCGTATTCCACGCACAAGACCTGTCCGAATCATCCTCTCAGCGCGCGGCGGCGCCGCGTCTCTCGCCCATGGCGAATCTGAGAGGGACTGAACGCCTGGCAACATTCCGATGGCAGTCGGCGCAATTTATGTAATCACTGCGCACCCCCTACTCGCTCACGTACGCCAAACGTGTCCGTGGCTGCACTGGCATCCCACCAGCAAACGCCAACTCCCCGGAACCTGCAACCACTATCAGTGGGCTAAAGGTACTCGCTGGATTATGAATGCTTCCAAGTACAAGGACTATGTCGTCCACCGCGGTCTCACGTACCACTATTACCATGTTCCTGCCGTTGCGGGGAAACCTACGCTCCTATTCATCCACGGATTCCCTTCCAGCTCCTTCGACTGGGCACGCCAGGTGTCCTACTTTGAACCCAAGGGCTACGGGCTCATCGTCCCAGACTGTCTGGGCTATGGAGGAACATCGAAGCCTCTCGAATACGAAGCCTTCCGGTGGAAGCTCATGGCGGACGACTTAATCGACATAGTGAACGAGGAGAAGCCGGAGATTCTCGTTGGCATAGGGCATGATTGGTGCGTCGATCCTTATTCATCCCCCCAGAGTCGTCAGCCCACAATTCCCCAACGCTTCCATCATGCAGGGGTTGCACTCTACTCTCGAGTCTTGCGCACCACTACCAAGAGCGCTTCACCGCGTTCGCGTGGCTCGGAGTCAGCTACATGCCACCCAATCCCGTACCGACCGATTACGACAAGGTGCTGGAGATGATGAAGGCGGCCACAGGGAGCGAGCTGTTCGGCTACCAAAAGTTCTTCTGCGACCCAGACGGTGCCGCTCTGTGCGAGCAGAATGTGAGTTCCCACTGCCCCTTCACGGTCGTTGCGTAATCTAGTCGTCACTGATTGCGTCGCACGCGATTTGGTTCAGCTCGACAGCTTCCTCCAACATTTGTACCCCGCAGCGCCCGAGCACTGGATCGAGACGATGTGTCCGCCCGGAGCGCTTCGTGCCGCCGTTGAGTCGAATCGACAACCTGGCCGCCCGCCATGGATGATAGAAGAAGTACGTCTCACCATTCCAGTTTGTGCGGTCTGTTCTCAAGGTGCTGTATACGTTGGAACAGGAATATCAGAAGATTCGTGGCGCACTCGTTCGCAGCGGTCTCCATTCTGCGATGAACTACTACAAGGTGAACATGGAGAACGGCAACCTCGCCGACCATCAAGGTACGCTCGATGTCCCTACCATCTAACACGTCAAATGGAGCGAATATTGACTTAGAACATGACACTAACAGCGCTGCCCGAGGACGCCTGGTACGTCAAGAAGCCTGCACTCTTCATCGCGGCCAAGCGCGACTACGTGTCTCGCCCGTTTCTGTTCACCGAGTTTATGGCCAAGTTTGTGCAGCACGGAGAGACCGTGGAGCTCGACTCGGGGCATTGGCTGCAGATGGAGGCAACGGCGGAGGTGAACGAGACACTCGAGCGTTGGTTGAAAAGCGCCATCAAGCTGTAGATAAGCTGATGCGCGGTACTTGGGAAGGATGTACAATCTACAACGAGTTAGACCATGATGTATCTGTCCGGTCATCCAAGCAAATTCACGGAGCGACTTCAAACTGGATGACTCTCAGAAGAGCCCATACACCAACAAAGCCACCCACTACATCGAGTCGGCCAGGATTACTTTTGGCTTCAGCACGATCGTTTTCCGGACCTCTCCCGGAACTTCCCTCTCGCCCCCAACTTTTCGTTCCATCCTGACGCCCAATGCCGATGTCCCCACAACGCTTCCCCTCCCCGCGGCGACAGAGCCAGCTCCATCCCATCCTGCAATATCCACCTCCATCCCCGCAGACGAGAACGCGCTCCCTACCTCAGCAGCGTACAGAACAAAGTCACGCGCGAGGATACGCTCGCCCGCCGTCCACTGAAACTCGAGCGCGAGCCCGACAACGTCATACAACGCCCCCTCGAACTCGCGCGCGACCGCCGCAGCGATGTCCTTGCGCGCGCCGGTCGCTCCCCCAGCGACGAGCACGTCCGTCACGATCCCCGCGAGGGTCTCGAAGAGACGCTGCGTCTGCGCTTCGCCGGTCTCGAGCAGCGCCTTCACGTGCGTGCGTGCGAGCGCGCGCCATCGGCCCGCAACCGACTGCGGCTCTACGGCCAGGAAAAGGATATGCGTTAGTGGGAAGAGCCAAGACAGCGACGATCTATGGGAGAAACGTACCTCGCGCCCTGATCTGCGCATACAAGTTCTGCAAGAGCCCGCTCGGCTCGAACGCGTCAAAGTCCCAGCTCGCCGCGAGCCATTGAGCGTACGCGGAGATCCCGACCTGAAGCGCCGTCTTGAGCACCGTTACCCGTTCGTCGTCGCGGCAGGCGCGGAGCTTGGCGACGATCGGAGCCGCGAGCCAGTTCCTCTCCGTCAACGCGGTCGCTGCGGCCTCGAACTCCTTCTCTCTAGCCTCGGTGCGGATCACATGCTTGAAGCTAAACGCGGAGCTGGAGGAGATGGTGCCCGCGGCTTTCGCGATCTGCGCGTTGAGCCGCTGCGCGAGCTGTACGACCTCGCCATCCGGGATGTCGTCGACTTTGATGAGGAAGGACTCAGCCTCCCTGAGCGCGGCCGTGCGGGCGTCGAGGAGGGCAAGCGTGTCCCGTCGCTCGCGTGCGGCATCCGCCGCTGCGCGCTCGAGTTGAGCGATTTTCGAAGCGCGCTGCTGCGCCTCAGCCTCCGCTCGGACGAGGCGAGTGCGGAGGTCCTGGGCGGTGCTGTCGTCGCTGAGGGCCTTGCAGGTGTCTTCGAGCTCGGAGACTTGCGCCTTGAGCCTCTCGTTGTCCTCTTGCGACTCTTCCAAGGAACGCTGGAGGTTGTTCACGGAAGCTTTCTCGTTGTGCGGCTCTGGAGTTCGTGTCCCATTCGTCAGAGTGCCTCCGTCCTCAGCTGTTCAGCGACATAGTTCAATATGAGCATCTCCGAAGGAAGCCTGATCGAAGAGCGAGCGCACCTTCCCTATGCCCGCGAAGCAGCAGCGTCCAAATGGACACGAGATACGACGGAAAGCGGAGGAGAGCCATGGTGGTCGTTGGAGAAGAAGGTAGCTCTGCTTGTCGACGCCTTGCTCTCTTTCTTGTGCTCAAAAAGCGCGCCAAACCCCCTCACCCAGGACGTCCCTGTTCCACGTTGTGCGCCCCGTCGGTCAGTCAATCCGGACCATCCACCGTACGCTACCTCGGCTACGACGCACGTTCATCTTTTCGTCCAACGGGCATCCATCAGCTTGAGATGCGCATGCTGCGTAGCGCCCCGACACTCACTCGTACTCTCTCTATCCGGAATCCTGGGGCACGCGACTGACTGCAGGTGTCCTCGTTCACAGCCGAGAGCAGGAGTGTGGATCGCTATGCACCGCCGTCGACCTTGGAAGATTCGCCGACGTAAAGCTTCCATGACGTCATCGGCCACCTCGTTCCGCTCCGTTCGCCGTGACGCTCTGCCCGGACGGACTGGACGACACGAACCGTGGGACCCAGCGATCTCAGAAATGATGTGGTATTTGCAAGAGTTCCCCAGCGTGATCATTCGCGATCATTCGCGCTGCGATAAGAACAGTTATTATTTCGGTTTTCTCGAGACAGCATCCTCCGACTCACTTGCAGTAACGCATGTCAGTGTGGTGAGCGAGAGCAACTATTGTCCTTTCTGGTCAAGCCGCGGAAGGAAAACATATACAGAAGAGAACACAGAGATAGGTTCGCATGTTTGAGAAGACGATGCTCTCGCGGTACGAGTCCAAGCGACAAAGGCAACACAGCGTCACTGCGCCCTTGCGGGCTGGATGCCCATAGCAGAGCGGCAAGCACAGACGGGATATTGCAGATCAATGATATCTATTTCCTCCGCGCAAGAACCCAACCTACCAGCACAATGACACCTACACTCGACGCCCATGTCCTCAACTTCCGTGTGATGGGTAGACCGACCTCTGACGCCTGGCCCTTCTCCAGGGCTGCGAAGAACACGTCCGCATTGATACCTCTAGTAGCTGGTGTAACATCTGTAGCGTTCTCGGCCTCGGAGACGTCTTCCTCTACCGCACCGTCGTCCGCACCGAATGATACTTGAGGCGCGGCAGGAAAGAGCGGGGGTAGCACCTCTGCTTGTGATACGCCGCCGAAGAAGTCGGTCACCAGAGCGTCGCTGAGGCGGCGCTGGAAGAGGTCGGAGCGAACACCGGGCTGGGAGTGGATTTTGTCCGGGTCGTACGTGTTGAACTACAGCGTCGTGTTGGGAAGAGAGGACATGGCATAGAAAGCGTAGGACGTACCAGATCCTCCATAGTAGCCTGACTCGTCTTGTTGATGCCCTCCATAAACTCCAGAATATAATGTGTATAGCTGTCGATGACCGCTACGCCAATGTCGTAGTCGTTCTCGTACTAGATGGATATAAGGGAAAGCAAGACCGCCACGGCAATGGAAGAACTCACCGAGTACGAATTCTCTCCGACTATGGACGAACCCGTTGCAAGCACATTAGGGGAATAGAACTTGGAATACATAGAATTCGCCTGGCATGTATCAATCATGAAAAACAACTCGTTATACCTGGGCAAACACGTCAGCAGACCATCGCGAGATATGGGAGTGGGTATATGCGCACCGCTTCTTCTCCCACATCTGGGCAATAGCGTCCGCAATGTCAAACGCGCTGATCTCCTCCTGGTCCTGGAACTTGAGGAACTCGTTGCCGCCATGTCCGGTCATGAAGATAAAGACGTTCGATCGGTCGTCCGTCAACAGCCGCTTTGAGCGCGGAAGAGATGGGTCGACACGACCTGAGCGGTGAAGGACCACGGATATAAACGAGACCGCTCGAAGAACATGGTGCATATAGAAGACAGTAACGTACCAGTCAAAACCCGTAGGAAGTTCTCTACAGTGACCTCGTTCCCGCGGTAGTCCACCTCAATGTTGTCACCGTACAAGTCCAACGTGCGCCCAGAGCTGTGATAGACACAGCCAGGAACTTTGTTGCGGGCGTTGCAGGCGACGTCGTCCGCGAGCATGAGGATAATGTTGGAGTCGGGGATACCGAGCCGCTTCACGGTGCGATACCTGGACGCGGCATGTCAGAGGGGACAGCCCAGAGCGCATGCCCACATGTACTAGTTGTACGGCATGCTCCAGCACAACGACAGAGACATAACACATACATTCCGAGTGCATTCGACATATGCTGTCCCAGAACCCAATTCAGCCCGCCTCTCCCACATCGAGCGCAACCCAAACAAGACGAACCCTGTAGTTGAACCAGTACCGCGACGCGGACACCAGAACGGCCCAGTTGTTCGTGTGTGTTGACGGCTTGCGGTCAGAGGAGGCCCCGACGGGCTCCGAGGCCCAGGAGGTGGCGGCGAGGGCGAGCCATAGGAAAAGGAGCAGTCGAGGGAGCCTCAATAGTTCGAGCATATAGACGAAGATAAGTTAGAACATGCGGATGATGAGAGGAGACGGTCGGTGGTTGTGCTCAAGAGACTAGTAGAGGCGAGAACAGGCGAGCGAGCGAAGAAAATGTGGGTCTGGACGGAGAGGAAGGGAAGGAGGACGGTGGAGAGAAAGATGACGATGCGGACTGAAGACACCGAAGGAATGACTAACGTCATTGATGGCATCACGACGACGACAAGTAACAACTACCTGATAATACGCATATATACCCCTCTCAACTATTTAAATATGTCAGGAGGATGGCCTCACCGGCCCATACTAGAAAGAAGAGCGTGTGTAGCTCGCAGTTATGCATTTGTTACGTCGACTACAGAAGTCACACTACTACTAGTAGAGCATGATATCGTGGCAGGGGCGGAATATGTACGTAGACGGCGCGCCGCGCACGGACGCCCTAACCGGAGCGGCGTCGGCGACACGCAGTGCATGTGCGACGCGAAGACGAAACGAGGCGGGCAACGGAGGTATTAACATAGTCGTGGACATGAGGTGATGAGGAAACGATACAGAGATGCGCGGGAGATGGAGAGACGGTACGTAAAGATGCAGGAGGACGGACTACTTGTCGTGAGCGAGAGACGAGGCGGGGACGGGACCGAGGCTTAGACTGAGGACAGGGGGACAGACACATAGCAGGGGATACGATGGTAATACATGCACAACGAAATCAGGGTCAGGACGGCAGTAACACAGCGGGGCACGAGCGCGGAGGTATGTGGGAGGGGGGGGTGCCGCAACGAAGGGATGGCGGGGTAGAGGGAGACCGGGGAAACACGTGGAGGATGGCTAGACTACAACGACGTTCGGTCACCGGAACTCGCGGAGAAGCGAATGCATGGGGAACGACGATCGATGTTGTACGCGACTGCGTGCCAGTGCCATCTTTCTCTCGCCAGCGAGCTTGTTGATCGAGTTCATGAGGTCGCTCCGCCGTAATGGTTCTGCGATAAGATCAGCAAGCAGCAGCAGCGGCCGATGAAGGCATACTCACTCGTGATATGGTCGTCCATGCCCGCCTGCAGACACCTCTCGCGATCGCCAATCACTGGGGTACAAAGGTCAGAGAGCGCTCCACCGGAATAGCCACAAAGACGTACTTGCGTGCGCCGTGAGCGCGATGATAGGCGTAGGCTCCAAGCCGTGCGTCTGCTCGTATGTACGGATGAGCTCCGTCGCTTCCATACCACCCATGAACGGCATAGACACGTCCATCTGCGCCACACATGATCCGTTCAGCGTCTCGCCAGGAAACCGAAGATAGCTGACCAGGACTCACGAGGATGACGTCAAACGGCCTATTGCGCTGCACGCGCGCCTTGAACGCGTCGACCGCAAGCTGGCCATTCTCCGCAATCTCGACCTGGTGCCCGTACTTCTCCAGGATCTTGACCGCCAGCTTCTGGTTGACGAGGTTGTCCTCGGCGATGAGGATGTCGTACGGCACGTCGTTCTCCGCCACGATCGGCGTGACCGTGTTCGACTCGAGCGCGGAGATCAGCGCGGACGCGAGGTCCTGCTCCGACACGGGCGTCGTGATCTGCGAGGATATGCCGTTGTCCAGGCACCATTTCACTGTGGGACGGTGACGGAGGCGGACGGGTCAGCTGCTGCGGACGGGAGGATGGGAAGATGACGACACTGGGCACTCACGGTTCAGGCGCGGGCTCAGTTCCTGCATGACGCGAAGATGGCGGGATGGTGAGCAAGGCCGTCTGCGCGGCAGACGGACGGGCGGGCGGTGCTTACCGGCGAGAGAAGGACGATGGGTATATACCGCAGGTGTTCGTGTTCCCTCAGGCTCTCGGTCTATATTCGCACAACTCAGCGATGACGCAATGTTGGAGAAACGGAGAAACGACCAGGCACGCACTACATGCAGCGAGTCCACGACGATGGTGTCGATGTGCGGGCACGTCGTCTTGTCCGCGACCTCGGCGACGGAGTGGACGACGTATGGGCGGAGGCCGAGCTCGAGCACGCGCTGGACGACGCCAGTCTGGTCGAACATGGTGTCGACGAAGAGGATGCTCCGCTTCTGGAACGGCTGCATCTTCGCGAGCGTCGCCTCCATCGAGAGCGGGCTGATTTGCGAGGTGATGGTGAAGAAGAATTTGGACCCGTTCGCGACCTCGGACTCGACCCACATGTTACCCAACATGAGAGTGACGAGTCGCTTCGAGATGGATAACCCGAGACCGGTACCGCCGTATTCCTAAAAACAGCAAACGGATTAGAGGGCGGTGGGACGAGAGGCAAATACACTACTACTCACTCTTGTCGTCGAACCATCCGCCTGGCAGAACGTATCGAAGATCATCGTCAACTTGTCCTTCGCGATCCCAATACCCGTATCAGAAACACAGAACTCCAGCGTGACATGCAAGTCGTCCTTCGCCAACAAGCGGCAGCTGAGCGCGACGTGGCCCTTGCGCGAGACCTTCGAGGGGGTGAACTTGATCGCGTTCCCGACGAGGTTCGTGATGACCTGGCGGAGGCGGAGCGAGTCGCCGATGAGCTGGTCGGGGATGTCCGGGTCGACGTCGTACGTGAGGTCGAGCTGGTTCTGGGACGCGCGGACGACGAGGGTCTTGAGGATGCCGAAGACGGTTTGCCGGATCGAGTACGAGACCTGCTCCATCGTCATCCGCCCAGCCTCGACTGCAGACATGTGAGTACAACGGATGGAGAACACCGGCGGGGACGACTTACTCTTCGAAATATCCAAGATATCATCAATGATGAGTAATAACGAGCGGGCCAAGCTGTGGACCAAGAGCAAGTTCTCCCGCTGCGACCGGTTCAAGTCACTATCCAGCGTCAACTCCGTCATACCAATAATCCCATTCATCGGTGTCCTATACCAACCCCCTCGCTCAGCCCTTTCCTCTCCACACACTACAAGCACAAAGACACGCACCTAATCTCATGCGACATATTCGCCAAAAACTCCGACTTGCTCCTGTTCGCGAGCTCCGCCGCCTCCCGCGCGGCCGTGTTCTTCTGTATGCTGTCCCGGAGGTTCGACACCATCTGGTTGATCTGCGTCTTAAGCGAGTCCATCTCCCCGCTCGCCTCGACGGTGATGAACCGGCTGAAGTCGCCGTCCATCGCCGCGGCGGAGATCTGTGCGAACCCGCGGACTTGGGTTGTGAGGTTGCCGGCCATGGTGTTCACGGAGACGCTGTGTCCCCACAACAATCATTAACACCGGCCCAATGCGAATGAGAGAGAGAGGAGACGTACGTGATCTCCTGCCAAATACCCTCGACGTTCCCGACCTCAGCCTGCCCACCGAGCTTACCCTCCGTGCCGACCTCGCGCGCGACCTTCTTGACCTCGGCGGCGAAGATGGCGAGCTGGTCGATCATGCTGTTGATGGTGTTCACGAGGTCGAGGATCTCCCCGGAGACGGCGACGCCCGTCACTTTCTGCGTCAGGTCGCCCTTCGCGACGGCGCGCTGTGGTGCCCCGCGTCAGCCTATCGAACGGGAGATAAGAATGTTGGGAGGGGACGTACCGTAGCGAGCGCGATCGTCCGCACTTGTAATGTCAACTACGAACCAGTCCAACCCTATTAGCTCCAACCCCACCCAAAAAGCCGACAACAACTCACATTCGCCGCCATAACATTCACATTATCCGTCAACTCCTTCCACGTCCCCCCCACATTCGTCACCTGCGCCTGGCCCCCAAGCAAGCCCTCCGTGCCGACCTCCTTCGCGACACGCGTGACCTCGTCCGCGAAGAGGCTGAGGCTCTCCGTCATCCCGTTCACGGTCTCCTTGAGGTCGAGCATCTCCCCGCGCACGTCGACGGTGATCCGTTTGGTGAGGTCCCCCCCGGCGACGGCCTTGGTCACTTCGGCGATGGAGCGCACTTGGTTGGTGAGGTTCATGGCCATTAGGTTCACGTTGTCCGTTAGGCCCTGTCCGTCCCCGCCCCATCGTACGTCAGTCACCGCGTCCCTCCTCGATTGCCGTCATCACGGGGAGGGAAAACGCACCTTCCAAACCCCCTGAACGTCCGGCACACTCGCCTGCCCGCCCATAATCCCCTCCGTGCCCACCTCCAACGACACCCGCGTGACCTCGCTCGCCAGTGTGGACAGCCGGGCGACCATCTGGTTCACGGTCGTCTTGAGGTCGAGCATCTCCCCCTGCACGTCGACGTTCACCGTGCGGCTGAGGTCCCCGTTCGCGACCGCCTTCGTCACCTCGGAGATGGAGCGCACTTGGTCTGTGAGGTTTACTGCCATTTTCTGTATCGTCCGCGCCCGCCCCCGTTCGGTTCGGTTCAACATCCGCAAAGAAAAGAGGGGGAAGAGAGAGGGAAAGATACGCACGTTCACATTCCGCGTCAAGTCCGCCCACGTCCCCTGCACGCCCTCGACCCGTGCCTGGCCGCCCAGGATGCCCTGCGTGCCCACCTCGAGCGCGACGCGCGTGACCTCGGACGCGAACGCGCTGAGCTGGTCCACCATGGAATTGACGGTGCGCTTGAGCGTGAGCATCTCGCCCTCGACCTCGATGTCGATCTTCTGCGTGAGGTCGCCCCGCGCGACGGCGGTGGTGACTTTCGCGATGGAGCGCACTTGGTCGGTTAGGCTTGAGCACATCCGGTTTACCTGCGTGCGTGCGTACGCGGAGTGAAAGGGGGGCGGTCAGGGAGGGCGATCCCAAGGGATTGAGACGAGGCAGGGTACTCACATTCCTCGTCAACTCCAACCACACCCCCTCCACATCCGCCACATGCGCCTGACCCCCCAACTGCCCCTTGGACCCCACCTCCATCGTCACCCTCGTCACCTCCGCCGCCAACGCCCTCAGCCTGACCACCATCCCGTTCACCGTGTTCTTCAGCTCGAGGATCTCCCCGCGCGCGTCGACCTCGATCTGCTTCGAGAGGTCGCCCAAGGCGACGGCCTTGGTGACCTTGGCGATGGACCGGACCTGGTTCGTGAGGTTCGCGGCGAGCTTGTTGACGACGCCCGTGAGCTCGCGCCATGTGCCTTCGACGTCGAGTACGAGCGCTTGGCCGCCGAGTTTCCTGCATCAAGGCGAAAACACGAAAGAAAGGAGGGAGGGAGAAAAGAATGAGCGGGCGTCTCAACGGGGACGGGTGGCGCGGTGGGGCGGGACGGGGACGGGTATCGAGGGCGATCAGAACGGACGGAGCGAGGACGTACCCTTCCGTGCCGACCTCCTGGGAGACACGAGTGACCTCCTTCGCGAACTGGCCGAGTTTGTCGACCTGGGCGAGCCGGGGTGAGCGCCGGCGCTTGCACAGCGGGAAGAAGAAGAAAAAGAAAAACACAAGACGCGCGGGGCGGAGGGGGCCAACTGGAAGCGACGGCAAACTCACCATCGCGTTGATGACGTCCTTGAGCTGGATCATGACCACGCCCTGCACGGGCACCGTAATCTTCTGGGAGAGGTCGCCCCTCGCGACGGCGTTGCACACCCGCGCGACGTCCTGCACCTGCGTCTTGAGCAGCTTGAGCTCGTCGACCGCGCTCATGCCGCTCTCGAACGCCGCGGCGGCGAGCGGGCCGGGGGGCACGACAAGCGGGGACGAGACGTCGCCCGAGGTCATGCTGACGATCTTGGAGATGGTGGAGGTGTCGGTGATGACCCTGCCGCAGCCGGGGCACGCGACGTGGTCGGCCTGGACGGAGGGGGGCGCGGAGGCGGCGGCGTTCATCGCGCCGCCGGTCGCGCGGCGGATCTTGTCGAGCGGGTTGACGACGCCGTCGAGGTTGATGGTCATGCCGTTCGGGGTGCGGGAGCTCGCGCCGGGGTGGCCGTGGGTGTTGGTGGTAGTGGTGGAGGTGGAGGGGGGGAGAGGCGTGGGCTCGGAGACGATGTCGCCCTCGCTGGTGCTGTCGGACATGTCGACGTCCTTGATGTCGTCGTCGAGGGTGGCGGGGATGGACTCGACGGAGGAAGTGGGGGGGAAGAAGGGGGACACTGAGGAGGAAGAGTGGTGGGCATAGCCGTTGGAGTCGGCGCAGGTTGAGTCGCTGTGGGACGAACCGGAGGAGGTCATGGGGGGGCTGTCGCCGACGGAGCGGCGCTTCTTTGATTCTGGGCCGCACTTGTCGGCGTCGCGGAAGGAGCTGAGGGCCTCTTCTGCGGTGTGCATGCGGCGGGCGAGTGCGCCGAGGGAGCGGAGGACGCTCTCGATCTGCCAATCGGTGGGGCCGTCATACTTGGGGATGGGGGTGGGCAGCGAGGGGCCGAGTTCGTAGACGGAGAGGAGGGCGACGAGGTGGGTGAAGAAGGGATGCTGCGACGGCTGTGTTACGGACGCCATCGTCGCTCGCGGCGGACGACGGAGAGGAGGAGAGCGCGGCGAGCAGCCTGAAGACGGCGAGGAGGAGGAAGAGCGCGATGGCGGCCAGAGCGGACAAACTAATTATTCTGCCCCGGCCGCCCGTTTTCACACGCCCCCGCTCGTCCCCTCGCCCCTCCCGCGTGTCCCGGCCTCTCTCCCTCCCTCGACCTGCCCTCTCTCGCCCCCGCTCTCCCTCGCATGCTCTCTGCTGCTCGCTGCGACTCGCCCGACGCCCTGTGCGCGACCCCTCCGCCGTGTCCACTCCCGCCGCCGCCGCCCGCCCGGGGAGACTCCGGACACCGCGATATCGGCCCTCGCCCCGGCACGCCCGCGCCGCGCCTGCGATAGTCCATCTCGGAGGCGCTTCGCTCCACCACACTAAATCATGAGCACCCATCCCTCTCTCCACCCCGCCGTCGGCGAGTGGGGGCGTTGCTGCGCAACCCTCGACGCCCACCCATCCGGGGCACTTCTCGCGCGCGTGCACAGACTTTTGGCATCTGAGGGTATCGCACTCGAACGTGCAGCCCTCGCGAGTCGCCAGACAACGATCCTCCATCGCTTCTGCACCCGGCCGCACACGGCGCGTGCGCGTTGCGCAATCGCGCCGTCGCATGCAGCCTCTGCCGCTGCCGCCTCCATTCGGTCTGCCACTCCGCGCTCCGTTAACCTTTTTGTCCTCAGATCGGCCCCCGCCTCATATCGCCTCAACGTCCTCCGCCTTTGTGGCTGCCCGCGATTGCACGCATCCATTTCCGATCGCCCACCTGCCCCCCGGAAGACCTCCTCATCCGCTGCTCATCCCCATATACCGTCCTCTCGCAATCTTCCCTCCTCCTTCCCCACTCTTGACATCATTCTCGGTATCGTCTAGCGCCCACAGCCTCAGGCAAGCCCTCGATCGGAGATGCTATCAGACCGTCCCCCTCGCTCTGATCCGGCGACTACTTAATATCGATTCAACCGTTCTCCCCGCCACCCGCCCCGCTGCCGCTCGGCCACACCTGCTTCAGTAGCGACAAGTCACAAGAGTGTGCTTCTGTTTCACCAACTCCCTCGCCCCGCACGTGCACAAGCCACAGCATCTCGGTCGTTGGCCATGTACGCGGCGATCTGGGAACGTGATGGGTGATGCTGCCCCTGCACGCGCCTTCGTGCTGATTCACTAAGCACATAGGTGTCAGGTGTGTGGTTGGGCACTCGTTGGGATGGAGACTCGAGCACGGAGCGCAATGTACGACGCGAAGCCCGCTCGTCCCGTCGACGCCGAACGCCCTGATGCTTTTCACGTTTACATAAGTAAACGGCCTCCAAGTCGTTCTCCAGCACCGCCCCCGACGCCGGGCGCGCGAAGATTGAACGTTGAACAACAGAAAGGCTTTTGTAGACGTACTACAAATTCGGATGCGCGGTTCTCCGTCCTGATTTGCTAGCATCCGTCCTGGCTTCTTTCGGGAGTATGGAGGTACGTAAGGCCGTCGCGGACCATTTCCGGGGAACCTGAGCCTGAGGTTGCTGTGGACGGTACCATACCGGTGTCGTTATCATAATCGTGTCGTCTTGTACGGGCAATCGTGTTGTGAGTATGATGGAGGGAGCACTTCGAAAAAACTGGAGATGATTGCTGTGGTATCGGCCGGTCAGGAGGACAGTCGGCGTTGAAAATTGTACGGCTCATGTGACGAGCCTGGGAGGATGCGTTTCCATATATCGGCACGACGTTCAGTACGCAAGGGACTTTGTGGATCTGCGTAACCTAAGAGCACTCCGAAATTCGAACCATGTCGAGCCTCCCATCCAGCTAGCTGGCAATACCTGAGTAGCTGCTGTCGCTTTTATCCGCGCTTCTCCAAGTACCTCCAGCCGACACCCTCATAAGTACCTCGACACACCCGAAAGCCTCCCCGGAGCGGCTGGGTATGTACCCCGTAACATACGCGCGCTCTATACCCCGCACCCGCTCAGCCACGCTCACACGAGCCATCTCGACGCTCGGACGCTCTCGGAGCACAAGCCTCCTCTATAATATCAAGTGCCCGGGGACCCATCGTCGGACCTGCATTCCGCGCACAACATTGAAAGCCCGCGCGCCCGGCTTGAATGGCGGGGTCACGAGGGCCCGCGAGCCCGAGCGACGGCCGTCGCATGGCGGGGCACGCTGCATGGTGCGAGTTGGTGAGTTGAGATGTAGCCGGGGAGATAAACTACGCCTAGGGGGTTGCGTACGGCCACGACCAGCAGTAGATCGGTACAGGACCGCTCGTGAGGGACTACGTACGCAGTTCTCAAGCATTCGCCGAGGCACCAGACAGTTGACCACGAAGACGGCTCAGCAGTACAGCGTCTACTTAATCTCGGGATCTACACACTCACGAACAGTAAGCAGTAAGCAGCGAGGAGTAGGTGCCTGTGGCCATCGCGTGCACGTGGGGACCGCAGATCCGCGATGTCGACCCGATGGGCAGTCCGCGCAGCTCTCGCAGCGCGCGGCCATTGTGGCCAGCCCCTAGCCGCCAGTCGCCAGTCGCTGGCCACACAGCAGCAAGCCCGGAGCGCGCGCACGAAGCTCGGCCTTCTTCCTGGCGGCTGAAAGGCATCTGGCATCCCCGCGCCGCCTCTCGTCCCTCACCCGGCTGAGCGTCGACCGTCGAGGATAGCGCGGCCCACAAGCACGCCGCGCACTCCGCGAAGGTTTCGACTCTCGAGAGGGCCTGTTGGAGGTGATCGGGTCCCACGCGCGTGGCGGCCAGGCCTGGGGGAGAGGGCTTTCCGAGTCGAAGGTTTTTTAGGTCTTTGCGATTGGGTGGCTGGGTTTGGATTGGGAGGAGGGTCGCGCGACGGGGCCTTACCGCCTTCGACGAGCCTCGAGGGCGTGCTGTAGCGTCTCATGGTAGGTATCGACCTAGGCCTGCGCGCGGAGCTCTGGACGGGCCCCCGGGTGCCTGTGGGCTGTGGATGGACGTCCGGGATGGATGGGTAGATGGCCGGACTCGTGGCGGAAGCCACGCGCTGAGCTCGAGCTAGAGTCGTTGAGGCTTGAGCGGGCGCGATAATCAGTCCAGCAAATAAGAGAGCTCGTCTTGTTCCTCGCACACGAGGCGGGTCAGGCCTCTCGGTGCCTGTCGCTGCGTGAGGCCTGGGCCGGGGCTGCGAAGCTGTGGTGAGAATCTACGATAAGTCACGGTGTGGCGTCTACTCGGGGCAAGGCAGAAGAGCGCAGTGGGGCTTATCGTCTGAAGTCTACGTCTGAAATGCGCCGGCTAGAGGACTCAGGGAGTTAGGTGGGGGAGCTCTGTATGCCAAGTGGCAAGCCAATAGACTGAGAGTTGTGGAGTCTAACAGGCTTCGACGAGGTACGAAAATGAGCCTCCACGGCAGGACGTCTCGGCTCGCGGTGGCTGTATTGCTGATGTAACGCCCAGCCGGAAGTACGGACCGAAGAGCGGTACGTGGCCGTTCTTGGGCATCGCAGCTCGTTTGACGTTCGGCCACGACTCGAGCTCGACAGAGGCTAACGCTAGAGGGGGATTGGATCTCAGCGAGAATCAATTCAACACGGACGTTTCCCCGCGTGTCACGAGAGCGAGCTCGTCGCGATGACCGAGAATAGGCAGTCTCGTTCGTCCAGCACCTGCTCGTATCTGAGGAGTCACGCGACCCTCGGACTACTAAGTAGTAGCTCGAGGCTCCTAATCGCCGCTGACAGTGGGGCGCGGCTTAGGACTGTACTCAACGTCAACGCGAACTCACCTTGTTCGCTATCGAGGGGCCTCTGGAGCTTGAGTGAGTAGTGACATCATCAGGATCTGTTATATACGCTCGTCGAGGCTGTCGGGCCCTTACCTCGGTTCTCAGTGCTCTCACCCTCCAGCCACATCCTCTACTGCGGGCTCGCGCGCTGGTGATCGTTAGCCGCGCGCTCACTGGCCGAGTTTAAGGCCGCCTGAGAAAGTTCGACGATGGGATCACAGCCCGCGGGGAAGCGCAGCGAGCGGTGTCGTGGGAGAGTGTCGTCGACGTGGACCCTCTCGCCTCGAGGGTTTGTCGTTCGGAGGTCTTGGTGGCCTCTCGCGTTCGTAAGGAAGCCTAACAATATCAGAGTCAGGTAAGCACGTCGTGTACTACAGCATGCACGTTACTCACCGTCCATTCTTAGCATGCATGAGCCTGTTGTGACTATTATGCCACACGGCGTTTCTTGTGTCTGAAGAAGACCGCAGATGCTCCGTGAGTCCCCTCTTGGTGTAAGCCTCTGGAAATACGTCTGTAGACAAGTGTCGGCAACGCCGAAACGTAAAAGGAAGCTCGAAGTGCCACACCGTGTTTCGTGCTGCGGAGTTCGTGAGCTTGTAACCCGTAGAGTTCATCCGGTGTGAGGGCGAAGGAAGCGCAGTGGTACTGTGGTACGCCTTCTACTTGTCTCGGTCTCGTCGACGGCCTTTTGCTGAACGAGGAAAGTAGACCCCAACGTACTTATGTCGGGCGAGACTGATGGGAGTCTTGTGAGCACCGCGATTCCGACGACGTGCGTACGATTCACGGTGAACGAAGGATATGAGAGCGAAACGCAACTGCTGCTCCACACGTCGTACGCCTAGAAGGCAAGAACAGATGGTCCGTTCCCTCTTCCTTGTGCGCGGTGCGAGCTCACCTGTGGCGCGGAGTGAGCGACGAGACGTAAGAGGAAGGTCAGAAATCGAACCGACGCTGCTTTACCTCGGGGACGCGAGCTTATTGCGTTCAGACTCCAGAGGTTCATCCGGCCACACGAGTACGTCGACTGCTGAGGTAGTATGGTGAGCCTTCTACCTACCTCGTTGTACACCGTAGTCACACGGGCAGCTCACGTTTCACATCCAGCATGAGAGCCAACGACCACCGCTCCACGACCGAAGACGAGAACAGACAGTGCGTGACCTTCTGTCTACTTCGTCCTCGCCCACCTGTGGCCCAGCGTCAGCACCAAGACGTAAACCGAAGCCCGAAGCCTGAACGAACGCAGTTCTCACCCCGAACTTCCTCACTTCGCGAGCTTGTTACGCTCAGAGGTTCATCCGCTGCGGGGCGTCCACGGTCCCCCCGTGGGGGACTCGAGGTACGTCTTCTGCTTCTGCGTTCTCGATAGGCGGGCATTTAGCTCGCGAAACTTAGGAGCCTATAGAACAATCGAACGAGTCCCCGTGCACGATGTCGATGTCGTCATCGACGAAGCCGCAACGACGACTCGGATACGGGGGGGAAATTTCTGCCTTCGCGAGTTCGGTGAGTGCAGAGGTTCACCCGGCTGTGCGAGCGTCGGGGAGGCCTGGTGCATTTCTAGCGCGATTCTGCCTTCTCGATGGTCGAAGATTTGCCTTATGCGGGAACTGATGACGACGATGAAGCTGTAGGAAGGCATGTCTGTGTCTTGTGAGTGTCTCGACTTCTACGGTGTGCACATAACTGACAGTTCTGAACCCAACATCAGAGAAACGTTCGCTTCGTCGCGCCACGACCTCGACATTCTTCGAGACTGCCTGAATGACGGCGTTAGCAACGCAGAGACGTAAACGGCGAAGGAAGACTTGGATTCAGTGACTTGCCTGTTGCACCTCGCAATCCAGAGGGAAAGTCTCGACGTCGACAACGCCCACCGGATCCAGACATTCATCCGGTGTGGGGCTGGGGAACGCACCCGTACGTCTTCTGCTTCCCCGTTCCCAGTCTTGGACCTTGGTCGGAGATTTGACAGCCTATGAGATGCCAGAACGTATCCCCGCGACCTCGTCGTCGAAGGCTTACGCTGGGGAAAATCTCTGAGGAGGAAAGCCTCGGTGCTAGAGTCTCGTGAGTGTCGGGTAACTTCCAGCGGCGGCGAATGCATACACGTAACCATTGATCCACGACACATTTTCAGCGTGCCCATTCTTGGAACCAGGTGTAGCCAGTCCACGCCCTCCGTCGGACAACGTTGAGGATACACCGCGGTCTACACAGCGCTTGGAGCGCATTGCAGGTATCGATTGTACTTCGCAGTGGCGAATCGTTCCTGCGAGCCTCGCGACGTCAGCAACTCCGCGAGGTCAACATAAAAAAGAAGTTCCCTCCTTCGAGTTAACGTTCTGGCTCTTAACGTTCGTACCTCGCAACCGGCGACCTGGCTTAAGTTTTAACAGAAAGCAGAGGCGCGTTCGATGTAGATGCGGGGGCGGAGGGGGGGCGGGGGACGCGCGGTACGTCTTCAGATTTCCATACCGACACTCGATACGATTCCCCGTCCCTATGTTTGGCGGGAACTTGACTGGAAAATAACTTAGCGCGCGTCCTCCAATTATGCTAGGTTGCCAATGAAGATAGATTCTGCGAACGGCAAGTCGCGTCCCAGCGCGTCATCCGGTCTCCAGGCCCGCGAGAACGCTCAATTTAACATACGAAATCTCAAAGGGAAGACACGCACCGATAAATTTGCGCGAAGACCTCAATTTCGGTCTCGGTTTCGATGTGTCCGTGTCCTCGGAGAAGCCCGTTCTGCTCAAGCCCGCAGCCCTACCACCGGACGCGCCCACCCGTTCATCGTCCCGTCCCAATCCCACACGAGCGTCCTGCCAGAGAGGCGTTCTGCTATTTGGAGAGAGACGACAGACAGAAGACAGAAAATGAAAGACGGAAGGCGGGAGAGTCGGAACCCGGCCCACCCCGCCCACGCGGTGCGAAAGGAACGGCCCTGCCGCGCTCGTCTTCTGTCGGCACGCTCCTTTTTCTCAGTGTGGCATTTTGCGCATCCGAGTGGTGGCCGACCAACCGGATAGCGGCCGTCTTTTCTGTGTTGGCGTCCGTATGCGCGGCGCGTCGGGGCTCGTGCCGGGGCTCTGCAACCGCGAGCCTGAGTGTCACAAGCTCAAGCGTCAGGCGTTAGGAGGTTGGGATTTACGGCGGGCATGGAGACGAGACGCGAAGGGCTCATGCGGATTCCAATTCCGGAAATTGGTCTAGGGGAACGACTTGAGGGGCAGTTTGGATGTTGGCTTGGGTGGCCTCCACAGTGGTGCCACGAGCATGGCAGGGTAAGCTACCAGCAGTTACAGGCACTGAGTGGACTCACCGGCATTCATCGACAAGCCCGACGGATAACGACGCGAAACCCTGATACAGGGGTGGATATTTGCAACGACTTCTAACAAGAAAAAAAAGGTCGCGCCCTGATCTCGCGCGGAGATGAATATTGTCACCCCGTCCGCCCTAGTTCCAAAAACAACTAGAGGTGAGTAACGGTTGAGCCTACCAGTCGCCGCGTCTCCTTTCGGGACGAGCCACTACCAGCAGTAGGTGAGCACCACGACATTCGCCTTTCCTACCGTGACGTTCCCCTTCGCGCCGCAGCACGTTCTGAACGACGAGAAGAGCGCACCGCTCCACGGACACCCAGGACCGACCGACACGCGCGCACGAGACACGCAGCCTCAAAGGATCGTCGCAGTCCTCTCACGGCTATCCGTAAGTAACCAGGGCGTGGGGCGGCGTTCCGGAACGGGCGACGCCACCAGGCCGTTGACGTCGATCGAATCCCGGAACCGCCGCCTTCCCAAGTCTTCGGAGAAGGCGAGAACCGGCACGCGTGGGCCAGTGTACGAGCCTCGTGCGGGCTCCGGTGTGGTGGCTCCCGACATATCACCTTCAGGGAATCGTGGGTTCATCTGGGTTCATGGATATGGACTCCTCTTTCCGCGCGCGAACCTTCACATGGGGAGATGGAGAGCGCAAAGAAGCCAACGTGAACGCTCTCCCCGGCCGAACTTGTTCTTTCGAGCGCAAAAATAGGGTGGAGTGGCGGCGGTTCGGGTTCGAGGTGGTGGGAGTGGGGTCTGGAGGCTGGTTCTTCGCGCGCGCGATCGAACTCGGAGTCGGGGGCGGATTTGACAGGCTGCATGCAGGTTTAGGGCGCGAGGAGGGCGTGGGCGGACGGGAAGATAGAGGAAATGACCGTGCGCGTCCGCGACGCGCGCGCGACAAACGGTGAGTCTCGAAGAACTTTTCCGAGTTTGAGAGATAAGTACGGGCGAGCGTCGGCGCTAAGAGAGGCGAGACAGGCTCCACGGCTGGCCGCGCGGAAGCGGCGCTTGTATTTTGCTCCACCTCTCGTCGGCTCTTATCGAGCACGGTCGACACGACGAAGCGGTTCGGGCCGAAACATAGACCAGTCGTTATTCGTGCTTATTATAGAGGCGACACACTGGAGGGGAGTAGCTCGAATTGCATGCAGGTACGCACCAGCTCCAGCCTCCATGCGCTGCGGGGGCGGGCGAAAAGGTTGAGCAGGCGCCCAGGCTAGATCGCGCGAGGGCGGGCGTCGGGGACCAAGCACAATCGGAGGCCTGGAACAGAGGAGGAGAGGGGGCGCGGGAGACCCGAAACGGGCGAAAGGGCGGGGAAAAGAGAACGGGCGGGAGGGTGATCGCCGAGGCGGGACGAGGCTGGATTGAAACTGACGTCAACGGGCTCGCTCAGCCAGCTCCATGTGCCGCGGATCGAACGTCGTAGGCCTTTCGCTTTCGCGCGGGGCGGGGGCTCGCTGGGAGGAGCCCCGCTGGGAATCCGAAGCTGCGGCCGAAGCGGTATATGACACCCGGTCCTCCTCGCTTTCTGTCACGAACCTTTCCTCTCTCCGTCAGTCTACAAGCACGCACAAGCCCAAGCCCAGCCTCGCCCAGCCAATCGCAACAGGGCCGCGCTCTGCATCATTAACGTGCATAGCCGAGGGCTTTGTCCGAAAATCTTCATCGACATAGTAACACCTTTGCTGCTCTCCCAGCTGCACGGCGCCTCCTATTTCTCCCCGAGGTGAGCCGCCCTCCTTTCTCCAGTGTCTCCCGAACCGCCGCTCGCCCGCGCCGTCCGTCCCCTGTCGCCCCCCTGTCCCGTCCGCCTTCAGCCCTCCCGCTGATGCCCCCGCCGCGCCATGTCCCCTCCATAGCCAGCATCCTTGCCTCCACCCCACCACCACCACAACCACCACCACCCGCCGCCCCGACGCCACCCGCAGCGGCGCATGACCACGACCACGACCACCACGAGGAGCACGCCATGGACCCCCCGCCGAACATCACCCTCAGCACCGCGACGAACACGAACAGCTCCGAGCAGGTCACCCCGCCCGCCCCCGACAACAGGCCCCCGGGCGGCACGCGCCGCTCGGGCGTGAAGACCCCGCGCAGGGTGCAGTGGATGGCCGACGAGCGCGAGGGCTCGCCCTCCACGCGCGCTCTCGACGAACATGGGCTCGACGTGCGTCCCCTTCTTTGTTTTTTCTGCTAATGTCTGGCTTAACCGCTATGCGTTCCCCTCCCCTTCCCCCCCTCACTCCTCCCCGCCCGCAGCCCGAGGCGTTCAAGACACTCACCCACGCCCTCGAGGCCCACCGCTCCAACTCGATGGACCTCGCCGCCCCTCCCTCCCTCGCCGCCCTCCGCGGCGCCCCCTCCGCGCCCACCGCCTTCTCCCCCGGCACCTCCCTCTCCTCCTCGCCCGAGGTCTCCCCCACGCGCGATGTCCCCGGGGAGGTCTTCATCGGCCAAGACGAGACCGCCGGCCTGCCCGGGCGCGACCTCGAGGAGTACTCGCAGCAGCAGGCGGAGAAGGTCGTCCGCGCGCACAAGCTCAACTTTCTCAAGTTCCGCGGCAAGCGCGCGCATCAACGTCCGCACCCTCCGAGGGGGCGCTCGCGCACGCACGAGCCTCTGGCTGGGGAGGACCCGCGCACGCATGGCCTCGGCACCGGCATCAACGACGGCAACGGCAACGGCAGCGAGAAGGACAAGGGCAAGGGCAAGTACTGGCCCCGCCGGAGCTTCTTCAAGGAGCGCGGCGCCCCAGCCGGGTCCGACGTCGAGAAGAGCGCGGAGGCCCGGTCCGACTTCCGCCCCTCCCCCTCCCTTACTTCCGCCGCGGCACCGAGGGGGGTGCTCTCCGCCCTGTTGTCCATATACGAGCCCGCGAGCGTGCTCCAGAGCGGGGCGACGACCCCCGCGCGCTCGAGCGGGGACGAGTTCTCGCGCCCGGGGTCGGTGTATATGGGCCCTGCGTCCGCCGCTTCGTCTACCGCCATGATGCCCCCTCCCTCCTCCTCCTTGCGCGACGGAGGGGTGTACAGGGGCAGAGTCGGCACGGGCTCGACCTCCTCGTTCCGGCCCCCGAACCACCCCTGGACGCGCACGATCGGGTTCAAGGACGCCAGGCCGCCGAAGAGCGGGAGCGGCGCGGGGGTGTTTGGGCCGCTCATTGCGAGTGCGGGCAATATTACGGGCGTGGCGGCCCCTGCGAGCGCGACGGTCGGGCCGGACTTGAAGAGGCCTGGGTATCATTTGTCGAGGTGCGTTTTGTCTTTCTTGTCTCTTGTCGGGTGGTTTGTGCGTTCGCAGTGGTATGGAGGAAGAGGCTTACGCGCCTTATGTGACGCGGGGAATGCAGGTACTCGCTGGACGACGTGCCCCGGGCCGAACGGCGCCCGCCGCTCTCGCGCTCGCACAGCGTCCACGCCGAGCTCTCCAAACTAGGCGCTATCGGCGGGGGCCCCCCTTCCTACCCCCAGACCCCGTCCGAAGGCACGCGGTCCCCGTCGACGAGCCAGTCGCCTACGCCCGCTACGCCTATTTTGGAACGCGAGCGGGAGCGTCTGGAGGGGATGCAGGGGATTCAAGGTTTACAGGGGATCCAAGGAATCCAAGGAACACAAAGCTCAGGCCGAAGACAGCGGTTCAGCGGTGTGATCAAGGACCTGCCCAAGTTCGCGTGGACGGCGACGCCGAGCACGGTGCCGAGCACGCCGGCGACGGAGGTGGGCACGGACGAGTACGAGAGCGGGATGGAGGAGAAGAGGGAGAAGAAGAGGAGGAAGAGGAGGAAGGCGGAGATTTGGGTGAGTCCACGGCGGACGTGGTTCTTTGGTGGCAGTTTCCTGACGATTTCCTTCCTGGGATGCTCGCTCGCTCGCGCGCGCAGATCACACGGCACGTCGCAGAGATCGTCTCCCGACAAGAGTTCATCCTCAAGCTCGCGCGCGCGATGATGATGTTCGGCGGGCCGACGCACCGCATGCAGGCGCTCATCATGGCCACCGCGAAGGTGCTCGAGATCACGCTCTCGTGCATGTACCTCCCCGACGTGATGCTCATCAGCTTTGACGACCCGAGCACGAGCACGAGCAATATCAAGTTTATAAGGCAGGGGAGCGCGTTGGATATTGGGAAGCTGCAGGAGGCGAATGAGTTGTATTGGAAGGTGCGTTCGCGTTTTTGCGTTTGCGCGCGAGAGGGAGGACGTCGAACGCGGTGGCTCACCCGGCGTTCGCGCGGCAGGTCATCCACGACGAGATCTCGGTCAAGGACGCGAGCATCGAGCTTGACAACCTCATGCGCCGCAAGCCGTTCTACAAGACGTGGCAGATCATCGTCTTCGGGGGCATGTGCTCCGCGTCGATCTGCTCCGTGTCCTTCAACGGCTCCTTTGTCGACTCGCTCATGGCCTTCCCCCTCGGCTGCCTCTTGATCGTCATCCAGCTGTTCGCGGCGAGGAATGAGTTGTATTCGAACGTCTTTGAGTGAGTTTTTTTTTCTATCTAAGCGGGGGGGAAGGGGGAAGAGCAAGGGCAGGGGCTGACGTCATGGAATGTGCAGGATCACGGTCGCGACGATCTTCAGCTTCATCTGCGCCGCGCTCTCCTCGGCCTCCCTCTTCTGCTACTCCGCCATCGCCTCAGGCTCCGTCGTCCTCATCCTCCCCGTAAGCCTACCCTTCCTTTCCGCGCTGACGTCACTCACATTCCACTCGCAGGGCTTCATCGTACTATGCGGCTCGCTCGAGCTCTCCTCGCGCAACATCGTCTCTGGCGCCGTGCGCGTCTGCTTCGCGTGCATCTACTCGCTCTTCCTCGGCTTTGGGCTCGCCATCGGCGCGACGGCGTACTCGAAGCTCGCGGACCACAGCCTCGCGGGCTCGGACGACCTCTCGTGCGGGACGAGCCATGACCCGGAGGGGCCGTGGTGGCAGAGGACGCCGTCGTTGTGGTGGGGTGAGTTCAGCGTTTGTTGTGGTGATGGGGTGTGGAGAGTGGTGCTGATCGACGCATGGATGGGGGGGTCATTTTTTAGCGTTCCTGAGTGTGCCGCTGTTCTCGCTCTCCTTGAGCTTGAGGAACCACGCGCCGTGGAACCGGCGGGAACTGGTGCGTCTTCCTTACTTACATACGTCATCAACCGCTCTAATTCGCGTTTTCGCAGTATCTCCTCGTGGCGATCTCGTGCATCGGCTGGGTGACGAACCACTTCACGGGTACGCGTTTCCGCAACCAGAGCGATATCTCCGCCGCAGTGGGCGCGCTCGCGGTCGGGTTCGTCGCGAACCTCTACGGGCGGTTCTTCAACGGCAGCGCATTCGTCGTCATGGTCTGTCCCCCCCCCTTCTCACACCTAACCCCCACTAACGACCCCTCTCCCCCGCGCGCGCAGATCACCGGCATCCTCTTCCAACTCCCCTCCGGGCTCGCAAACGGGGGCCTCTTCACCTTCGTCTCGCAGCAAGAGTCCGGCTCGTCCTCGTCCGAGTCGTACCTCTCCGGCTTCCAGACCGCCCTGCAGCTCATCTCGGTCTCGATCGGGCTCACCGTCGGGCTCGGGATTTCGCTCGTCCTCGTCCATCCTATCCCGTCCCGACGCAGGGCTGCGGGCATGTTCACGCTCTGAGCCGCCCCCCCCCTTTCCCTCCCCCGCCGCTGCTTTTTGAGGGAGAGGGTAGGGGGCGGAGGGGTGCGTGTAGCCTGCGGGCGGGCTTTACGTTGTACACATATGCATATGCCTTTTATCTGCGTCCGCGTGCGCAGCTGGTTTGGGCGGTTCTGGGGCACCGCCTCGGATATCGCTTCGCGTCCGCTCGTTTCTTAGTCTCTCTTCCCCCTTCTCCCGTCTTCTTTGGTTTCTCTTTTAATGGCTCGTTACGAGGCTTTCTTGGTCGCGCTTACACGTACGTACACATCCATACACCCATCCAGATACAGACACAGAAACGCATACACACGGACGTTCACTTACACAACGCCGTCACCCCACTCCCCGTCTCCCTGCCTCCTTTCAGGGCCAGTCTCATCCCTATTTCCGTTGGTTTCTGCACGAACTGCACGCAGCACGACATGCCCCACGACCCCGCTCCGCTCCGTTTACGTGCATATAGAGGTTTCCCTTCCCGAATCATGCATCAGCACTACCACCACTACTACTACGTTACCGTACATCTTACATGCCGGTCCTCACTCGAGCTCTCTGTACAAAATGGCCGCCTGCCCCCTTGGCTGTGGGCGCCACCTGTGTTCTTGTGCCTACATACTGCCTACTGCCTCTTAGGCTCTTCCTATGGTCAGCTTAGACGTCTCTACCTGCCTGCCTTCCCCGTTTCTTGTCCTGGAATGTCTCTACACCTCTACACCTCTACACCTCTGCCTCTCTACATCGCTATCGCCCGCCAATGTCGTGCCTGTCCCCGTCGTCGTGCATGTATCATACCTCTCGATTTAGATTGTTTCTATCTTTATGCCTGCCTTGGACTCTGCGCTCATTTTTTTCCGTTGTGGGTTTGTCATTTTGTGGCTGTGCGCGTTTGAGCGTTGGTGCGTTTGGCATGATGAGGTGGGTGCGTCACAGTCTATAATTTCTGAGGGTACTAGCGAGCGGGTCGGCAAAAGCCGGGGGCAAGGAGCGCGTCTATAGTACTGGCTACCGCAGCACCAGCTTCGAGCGCTTGGCTTGAACTTCGAACATACCGTGATCATGCATCGTGGTAGAACTCAAGTCCAGCTTAAGCACATTCGAGAGTTCTCTCTGCTCTGTGAGTGCAGAATTTTATAAAATTCAGTGTTGTAAAACTAACGCTACGCCTCCAATCCGCCTAGTAATTGTAATCATTTATCTTCAGGTTACGAACCACTTGCAAGCCTGCGGCGGGTCTTCGAGTCGGGTTGTAGACTTGCCGCGTCAGATTCTTCTTCGGACGATATCATTTCCATAGCAAGGTTTAGAGCCCATACGGAGCGCTCAAAGCCTCATGGTTGTCACCATGCTCGCCCTCATCGTCGAGGACATTAGTTCACGACCACCACTGTCCGGGTCGCCACGTCGCCGCCGGTCACCCTCCTCAGTCCGCTGACTACTACATCGGATGAGCTCTTCTTCACACTTTACGGATACAGCGGACGACAGCGACGAGTATGTATGGGAGACGGACAGTGAAGGGTCCTACCTGTCTGAAGGCGTTCTTGGTTCTGGGGTAGTTCATGGGATTGACCGGACCATACTTCAACGGTACGTCAGCCGGATTGATCTAATTTCCAGCGAGAGACTTAGTTTATCACTGCTGTGCTTTCCCTCAGGCACTTCAATGAATGTGTCGCCTACGGATTCAGACCTGGCTACATCCCCAGTTCCGGCAGCCTCTCAGTGTCCATCCCAGTCCACTCTCTTGCTTCACTCGTGCCATCCCGCGCACTTACAGCATGGGACAAACGACTGCTATCTCACAGCCAGTATTTTACGCTTGTATTATCCGACATCCAGCATACCTATCCTCTCATCCGTCCCGACTGGTCCTTCGTTCCCGTAATCCCCGTCGTCTTCAAGGTCGGGCTGACGACCAGGTACAAGGCGTCGCTATGCAAGGCCGCTCAGCCACAAACCGAGGATGACACCGGAGACGAAGTGCCACAGTCCAGCGAGCTCAGAGAATTTGACATCAGCTCATCGCTCGAGCACGCCATGAACGAACTCTTCTTACCGGCGCTCAGATTGCGTGCTAAATACGGCGCTCGCTGGGCGGGCGCAGAGACACTGTACTTCAAGCTAGCGACTGACGCGACGGAGAAGTCGGAGTGCGAGGTAGCTGGGGACATGCATGAGGTGAGAATCACTCGTCGTTTATATGTCGCGCAGAGCGGGATGCTAACTGGACAATGCAGGAAATGTCTCGTGCTGACCGGGAGGAGGCGACGCTCATGCAGTGCTACGACTTCCCGCAGGACCCATTCTATGACCGGGAAGACAACCAGTTGAACTTTCCTCTCCTCGCTTTTACGTACCTGCTACGCCGGTTTGTGGTAAGTGTCTCCGACGTAGAATCGCTGATTGCATTGAAACCATCGCCTCCTGCAGCTATGCGCACGATTTTGCTTGGTATGCCATCAGCACATCGATACCGACTACGACACATTGAAGCCGTACATATGCTCGTCCGATCTGTGTGCCCATCGATTCTATCACTACGGCAGGGGTCCCTCGCTAGAGGTAGGTGCATGTTCGCGCTCATCCGGTAAGACTACGATTGATCATGCCAATAGTACGAAATTTGCGCGAATCCAGCCGTCGTCGATCTTCTTTTGTCTCTCACGTATGCGGCGGCGGACCGTGGAGAGCTGGATCCAATGCCAACCGGCATCGGCCTTCGCGTCCTCCATGGGGACGATGACCCTGACGGAGAGTTGTTCGACGGGCTGTCGTCGTTAGAGGTGAGTGAGCACTATAATCTATCGACCTGCGTATGACATTCAGACTGCTCCAACAGCAACGCGCATTCGTGATCAGTCTCATCCTGTCAATACCATCAGTGAGCACTTACCTCCAACGTCATTCTATCTCGTAATAACTCTACTTTTGACGCAGATACCCATCATCAAGGCATGTCTCGAAGCTGACGCGAAGGCATCTGCGTCGCGTGCAGTCCGGTCGCTACGTGTGGAGGACATCATGCCGAGCGTCCCCGCGGATGCGTGGACGCTGCTCAGATGGTGTGTCGCCTCGTGCAGAGCGCAGATAGACGAACTCCATGACCCCTCAGAGCGACTTCAGAACGTCGGTGAGTAATCCCTTTCTGTTTCCTGTAAAGAGGGGCTGACTTGGAAGCTACGTGCGGCGCCTGCGGCCAAGATCCCGTGTGGCGCCAGTTCAGGTTTACGCTTGGTGCGCCTGACGCGGAGTACAAGTACAAAAAGGAGATCGAACGCGCGCAGGAGAACGACGCGAACGCACGGCTATATCCATCACTCTACGTGAGTGACGTCATCGCGGGATGCACTGCGGTAGTCGCTCTGACGCTGTCGTTCAGGCCTTTCATGGATCTCCGGTCTGGAATTGGCACTCTGTGAGTTCCTCGGTCATTATTGGACGCGAACTACTTCGTTAAGGCTTATGATGATCACCGCGACAGATTATACGGCACGGTCTCTGGTTCAAGACCATTCGGAACGGGCGCAAGTTCGGCGATGGTAACTCGTCTCTCACTACCTTTCTGATCTGTACTGAATGCGGCCAACCCCAATACGTAGGAGTGTACTTCTCTAAAGATGGGAAGATCGCCACTACCTACGCCACCGCCAACTCGTTAAGCCCCGAGACACAACGACCGTCCTGCGCGTTCAACATCGAGCGGTGTCTCGCACTTGCAGAGATCGTGAACCAGCCTGCGCAGTTCGTGTACGAGTTGAAATGCAAGCCGGAAGAGCCTATAGTAGTGAAGAAGAAGAAATGCAAGAAAGCAAAGGGAAAGCCGAGTAAAGTTGCGAGGAACGTGTTCGTCGTCGACCGGACGGGCTGGATCATATGGTGGGTCCAAAATCTCCCGGTATATGATTGATGCTACATTCACGTCTTGTCTATTAGTCGCTTTTTGCTCGTTAAGGGAAGAGACGTAGAGGGACACACGCGGCCTGAGAGCGCTCCCTCCGTCTCGACTACACCTATCTCTTTCGTTCCCATAGATCCCCAACGTCCTCCTGTCATATCCGATGCTGCGATCTCTATCCCGGATCCGAATGCCAGGATTGTGAACTTGCTGAAGGAGTTGCAGGCTGCGTACGTCGAGGCACCATACGATCAGGTGGACGAACATGTGTTTTTCGGATGCGACGCCTAGCGTCGTACGTGCGGCGTACCCAGGTGAGTTCCTAGACAGACCTGCCTTTTAGAGAACTAACTACGAGCAGCGTTGATGATATACGTTTTGTATGTTTGCAGTGTTTTGGCAAGATGCTCCTGTGTATAAGCTATGCTTGCGATGTATCATTGTACTTTGTTGGACAAGATGGGCTATCGGTATCCACGATAGTGGTAAATAGAAAAGAGAAAATAAAAGAGGCATGTTGTGAGCATCGCCTTATGGTCGCGCCTGCGTCGAGAAGCACCGCATGAGCTCCGATTTTGACGGGTCTTTACCACATCGTGTGAACTTCCGCCCAAGGTGAAAAACGCGCCCCCCATTCAGTCTCGTTTGAAGCCAGGCAGCAAACTCCCCATCTCTAGGACCAGTAGGTACGCGTGAGTCTCTTCCACACCCTGGTACAGGTCGCTGATAACTCGCTGCAAACAGACCTCAGCATTTTCGACGAGCACCTTCATGTCCGAGTTCTCCGACGAAGATTCCGACGACTTCGGCGCGTGTAGCGACACATCCTTCGCCTCTAGTGACGAGCACTCGGACGAGGATCGCTCCCTACGACATGGTGCTGCCTCGGAAGTACTCCAGTGGTCTGTTCAGACTTTTCCTCAAAATGTGCTATTCTAACTACTAAGTCGACATGCATGCAGGCACTTCAACGAGATAGTGGCCGCGGGATACCGTCCAGGATCTTTTCCTAGCGAGGGCGCGGTCTCGGTCTCTATACCAGTCTCTACATTGGCGACTCTCGTTCCTCCTCGCGCACTCGTAGCGTGGGACAAGCGCCTTCTTTCCCGGAATCAATACTTCACGTTATACATACTGAGCAACAAGCGCACCCAATACCCGTTTGCAATCCATACGGACAGCTCTGGAGGCTCATCACACACATCCCCGATTTCTTTCAGAGTCGGTCTCACTGATGCGTACAAGCCCCAGTGGGTCCAATGCGACCCGGAACACCCTCAAACAAACCACGACTCCGTAGGCACCGGTATGCGCGACTTCGACATATGCCAATCTTTGGAGCACGCAATGAACGAGATCTTTCTTCCTACCTTGCGCATTCGGATGGCTCAAGCCAGAACTCGATGGGCAGGAGCTGAGGCGCTCCATTTTGCGCTCGCGACATCAACCGCTGAGAGCTCCATGCAAAATGGAGCGCAGAATATGCCGGAGGTACGTGCGGACAACTACTTTGGTCAAAAACCTGGAGTACTGACATCTCGTATGTGCTGACATGGATCCGGTAGGATATGCTCCGAGCAGATCGAGAAGAAGTTGCCTTGCTGAAATATTACAACCTTCCGCCGGACCCGTTTGGTGATCGCGATGAGGGTCAGCTCAACGTGCCACTGTTAGCGTTCAGCTACCTCCTCCGCCGCTTCGTGGTAAGTGTTTTCCAGTTCTTCAAGGGATCTGTGGAAGTAACGCTCACCTCTTGATTTCCCACGTAGTTGTGCTCTCGTTTCTGCCTGGTTTGTCACAGGGTCGTCAATTCAGAACACGGAGACTCTGAGGTGGAGGCTGTCAAACCGTACATCTGTGCTTCGGACCTCTGCGCGTACCAGTTCTATCACCACGGAAGGGGACCATCTGTGGAAGTATGTCTATTCATAGGGAACTCTATGGACGCGCGAGCGTTTTCAATACTGACCGAATCATAGTATGAAATCTGCGCCAACCCGACCACCGTCGACCTGTTAGTGTCGCTGACGTACATTGCCGCGAAGCACGAAGCACTCGATCCTCTACCCTCAGGTCTGGGTATACGTGTTCCAGGGGTGTCACAAGGGGACACCGAACGCGAATTGGATAGTTTGCAGTCGCAGGAGGTAATCGCTATCCCTCATCGTTCAGAAGAGTGTCTCACTTCGTTCAGATTTATGCCGCAGTGACGGAGCTCCTTAGGCAGCTGCCCGCGGTACGCCCCTCTTCATCTTGTATACATATATCTAGCTCTTTATGGAATGTTGCACCAGATCGCGCTCATGAAGAAAAGCTTAGAAGCAGCGATTGCCTCTCGCAGCAAGCAGCTCCACGCGGTACGCATTGAAGACATATACCGAGAACGAGATATTCCGCCAGCGACATGGACACTCCTGAGGTGGTGTGTATTCTCTTGCAGAGCGCAGATCGACGCAATACATAGTCCCTCGGAGAGGCTCCAGAACGTTGGTACGTACAGTCAGGCCCGGATGCGACTTCCGAACGCAACTGAATAGACTGAAGGCACTGCCTGGCGCCAGTTCAGAATTACTCTCGGAGCACCCGAAGTGGAAGCACGATTCAAGGCAGAGGTTGAATCTGCACAAAAGAAAGATGAGAACGCAAGAGAATTCCCATCGCTCTATGTATGTCTTGACCTGGTACGATACTGTGAGTTCTCTGACCTAGAACTATTGCCCAGGGATTCCACGGCTCACCTGCATGGAGCTGGCACTCAGTAGGTTATTTACTTGGCTGCACATACAAAGGGCTAACGCGAGCGCGTAGATTCTCCGCCAAGGGCTCTGGTACAAGGAAGTACGCCACGGACGGAAACTGGGAGACGGTTAGTTTCATCCGCTTCCACTGCAGCGTGCCGATGTACTCATCACCTCAAAGGTGTGTACTTTGCAAAGGACGCATCTCTGGCAGTGCAATACACCACAGCTCGCGATCTGGATTCCAGGAGCCAATGGCCGTCGCGTGCGTTCACCGTCAGCCGCTGTCTCGCACTCGCCGAGCTCGTCAACCTGCCCAGTGAATTTGTCTACAACGGGAAGAAGAAACGCAAGTGGACGAAACATCTGGACGAGCTCGAGAAAAACGTACTGGTGGTTGATAGAGTCGACTGGATCATGTGGTATGGCCCGTATTGTCTCGCACCACGCTAGGACTGAAGTGATTCGCGTTCGACAGCCGGTACCTGCTAGTGAAGGGCGAGGCGTTTGGAGCGAGTTTCAACTTCTCCCCTTGCGTGGTCGCTGCTTCTAGTTGGGATATGCCGGACGCCGACAGCAAAGCACCGCTCAAGGACTCGTTCCTCCATCTAGACCCAAAGCACCCTGTAGGCATGTCGGGGGCGATGATCAGCATACCTAATACCGACTCTAGATTATTGAGGATGCTGGAGGAAATGTGCTTGGCGTACGTCGAACAGCCATACGATGAAGTGGATTTGAGCGTATTTTCCGGAAATGCTGATACCTCGTGAGCGCTACCTGTATACCTTGCGTTGGTCTAGCCACACAATAGGGAGCTCCTGGCATGTCATGTTCTTGAATGCGCATAGACGTTCCATGGCACAGACCGGGATCGTGGTAGTAGGACGAGATCAACGAGTTGAATCATTGGCATTCGGTCGTTGGCGACAAAGCCGAAAAGGCGCCTATAAAATCGCGCACGTGCGCTGCGCGACGCGTCGGAACCGACAGCAGAACGCGTACAGCACGCGTCGCGCCGGCAGCCACTGGCGAGGGAGTCGCGACTGCTACTCTTCCATCGACGGTCATCTCGACCACCAAACACTCAACGACGACGCTTGAACATCTCTATCAACGTTTGACATAAAGCGGTGTCACCATCGGCCTTTCAAGTATTTCCTTCAAACAAATCCCGCTGCGAAGGTCGAGTGGACCGTTACGCGCTTGTCAAGCATATAGCCTGGAAGCAGACGTCGACCGCCTGCTGTCTGCTAGATCTCCTGATCCCGCATCTCGTGAGTCGAGGGCCACTGTACGCGCCTTGCTGCATCGGCCATCACGCAGCACACTGCTGCGGCAACCCCTGCATCTTCGCGTTCTTTATCCCCTATGACCGTCAAGCGCACCGCCAGCGACCGTGAAGTCATGGATCCTGCCCCACCTGCAAGAGGCCGCAAGCGTTTTCTGTTCGACATACAGAAGGCGGAGAAGGTGGCGGAGCAGGGCGTAGAGGTCAAGGGTTTGCGGTTACTCGGTACGTCGCTCGTTCCTGTCTTGGGATATGCATTGACCCTTTCTCGTTCGCCCGCAATAGGCGTCGCGCGCGGAGAGGAGGACGGGTCATTTGATTGTACGATCATTCGCATCGATGGTGAAATCGTTGCTTCTCTCACTTTTCTGGTTTCCGGTGAGTAGTCCCCCGCCACTGGTCACAAATGTGCACATCTATCGATGTGTTCACATCGTACGCACAGACGCGTCGGAGTACCCATCAGACCATTCGTTCTTCTGCTCGTCGCAAGAAAAACTCCCCGAGACAGTCTCAGAGGTCACCGAACGTGTGTATGAGGATGGCTCGGTCACTATTCAAGATCTCCTCATGAGACTGTTGGAGAGGTTGGCCAAGAGAGTGAGTGCGGGTGGCAGTAAGAGCGGACATGGCAACGCTGTTAGCGACGACGAAGATGAGGGCGAGGAAGAGGACGATGATGACGTCTACGACATGGATGACGACATGGGACTGCTAGGAGCCACTACGGGTCGCAGCAAACTCGATCGTGCTATCCTACAGCGGTTTGTCTACCATTTCTCATCCACGAGCTTCATTAAACTCCCCATGTGCATATATAGAGAATTCAACGAGACGGTAGCCTACAACTACCACCCTGGCTTCATTCCCTTCGGACTGGACGACTTCGCACTTTCTATCTCCATGCCCGCCAAATCCCTCGCCGACACCATCCCTGCTCGCGCGCTCATGGCGTGGGACAAGCGGTTGCTAGCGCGTCCCCAGCACCTCACCATGCTCATCTCCGGCTTGAGGGGAGTTTATCCGATCGTGAAGTCCGATGCGACATACACCGACTCAGCGCATATGCACGGCGCCGTCCCGCAGTTCCGCGTCGGGTTGACCAACAACTACAAGCCAACGGCGGAAGATGCGGCCGAAACGGTGCGCAAGTACGGGTTGAAAGCGGAGTACGACGCCGAGCCCTCTGCGGAGCCTGTGGAAGAGCCGCCTCAGAATGACTACGACGACGACGCGTATCTGGACGAGCTGGAAGTTATGGACGCTGAGCCGGAAGAGCCGGAAGCGAAAGAGGAGGAGCCGGAGATTGCCTTCCGACCCTTCAGCCTGAGCTCCTCACTAGAGAGTTTACTGAACAGTCATTTCTTGCGCATCTTGCAGTTTCGCATCCAGTATGATCTGGGATGGGCGGGTGCCGAAACGCTGCTTTGGGAGATGGAGACCACCCAGCAGCCCCCTGCGGATATCATGCGTCTGAAAGGACAGGTATGTGGATGCGGATGCAGGGCTGTCTGATTAGGGAGTCTACTGATTTGCCACGTAGACAATCCGCGCGGCAGACGCTGCGGACGAAGAGCTCGCGAAGAGTTACATCCTTCCGGCCGACCCGCTCTTGATGCGGAACCTCGGGGACCCAGTGAACATCCCCCTCGTCGCGTTCTCGTATCTCCTTCGTCGCATCACGGTAAGTCTTCACCTGCTGCGTAATGTTCGAAGCTAACTCCCGTTCTCCTCCTCGCGTAGCTCTGTCCGCGCTTCTGCCTAGTGTGCCACCAGCAACTCCAAGAGGACCTTGACGCGCTGAAGCCGTACGTCTGCAGCTCGAAGCTGTGCACGTACCAGTACTACAACCTCAACCGCGGACCGTCTCTCGAGGTACGTACCCGCTCGCCGTCGACTCGCATGCGAGCGTTGACATGAATATCTGCAGTACGAGATCTGCGCGAATCCAGTCACAGTCGACATTCTGGTGTCGCTCGCGTATATCGCAGCAGCAGAAGGCACTCTCGATGCGCCACTGCCCATAGGCATGGGTCTACGAGTACCACCACGGCGGGGGGCGAAGGCTCCAGACAACCCAAACATACTTCTCGAGTTCGATACGTTGGACCTTGCCACCGTAGGTCTCACTTTTTCACGGAGTAACTGTTGACGCCTACGCTCACCTGCCAATAGATGCGCGCTGTGATCGCACAGCTCATTGACATGCTGCCTTCTGTGCGTCCACGGTCCGCCTCTCGTTCAGCTACTAGGGGTGCTCATCCTGTGTTTGCCTTACCGTGCACATAGATCGCCCAGATGAAGAAACACCTGGAACGCCCGGTCAAGCCTGGCCAGGTGAAACCGAGGCTGAAGGATATGGACAAGGCGATTCCGGATGCTGCGTGGTCCCTCCTGCGCTGGTGCGTTGCGTCGTGCACCGCGCATCTTGAAGAGCTGCGTGAGGAGCATGAACGTGTGAAGAATATCGGTGCGTCTCTGGTCGCGCTGCGTTGTAGCTTGGGTGACTGAGCTTAGCATGTAGGACCCGAGTGGCAACAGTTCAGGTTTAGTGTCGGTGCACCGGACGCGGAGGCGAAGTACCGCGTTGCAGTTCAACAAGCGCAAACGGAAGACGCAAACGCCAGACGGTTCCCGTCGCTCTATGTAAGCTCGATCTTAGTCGTTGTCACCTTGGTTCGTTCTGAACGTCCCGAATACAGGCGTTTCATGGGTCCCCTGCTCGTAATTGGCACTCGGTATGATTTATGGGCGTTTAGAATCCCCTTCCACTTGTTTACCAGTTACGACTAGATTATTCGACACGGCCTGTGGTTCAAGACCGTCGCCAACGGACGGGCCTACGGACATGGTAAGATCTTGCTGCTTCGGCTACTTTCGGCCGACCGCGAGCTGACACCTGCGACAGGCGTCTATTTCGCGAAAGACGGCACAGTTTCTACGGGCACCTACGCACAGGGCGCATGCTCAGGCTGGAGAAACAGCGCCTCTCGCATCGCAAGCTGCGTTGCGCTCGCGGAGATCGTGAATCTCCCCAAGAAATTCGTGTCCCAGACCCCATTCTTTGTCGTCGATAAGACGGAGTGGATCATATGGTACGCCCCGTTTCGTTAACTCGTCCACCTCTTTGGCTCACCACATCGGGGAACAGTCGATACTTGATGGTCAAAGGTGCGGGCACGCAGGTCGCTCCCGCTCCCGCGCTTCCGATCATACCTACGAACCTGCCGTTGACGGCAGCCATGACCGGGGGTGTCCCTGTCGCTAACCCCGTAGAGGATACGATTCCCTACGTCGCGCTCGACCCCGCGCACCCGCTCACGCTCGGGCACAACCGTATCAAGATCCCACAGCCGTCGTACGCACTTGAGATGATCCTCGAGGAGCGCAGGAACGAGTATGTTCCCGTGGACTACGACGATGAGGATATGCACATCTTCTCGGATGAGGTCGCTCCCTCCGTCGCTGACACAGAGCCGGCGATGGACGCAGATGGCTCGGGCCAGGAAACTGGGGCGGTTGGGTCTCGCCCGGCGGACGACTGGACGCACGACGCGGCATGGGTCGCGGAGTGCGTCGAGCACCTGATCCCGCCGCCTACGGAGTCGTCCGTCTCCGCGTCGCAGGCGCTACAGCGGGAGATGAAGGCGATGCTGCGCGAGCAGAGCTCAGCAAAGAGCCTGACGGAGCTGGGGTGGTACATGCCCGAGGACCTCATCGGGGACAACTTGTACCAGTGGATCGTGGAGCTGCACTCGTTCGACAGCGAGATCCCGGTCGCAAGGGACATGGTCGCTCAGTACGTCTTCCGTGTCGTCGAGAGCGAAGCTTGGGTGGCTGACCAGGGGCTCACGCACGAATGTAGGGGCGTGAACTCGCTCGTGTTCGAGATCAGGTTCCCCGCGGCGTTCCCGCACGCGCCGCCGTTCTTCCGCATCCTCAAGCCGCGATTCCTCCCGTTCAGCCAGGTCTGTGCGATCAGTTCGTTCGTTCATGAGCGTGATTTTGATTGAGCTGATCATCACGTCTTTTCAGGGCGGCGGAGGTCATATCACTCTAGGTGCGTTCTCGTCCCAAGCTGTCTGACTCTGGGACTTCATCTGTCCTCTGCGAACTTTCATCGCTGATGAGCGTGCCGCATCTTCGCCGCAGGGGGCTCGATGTGCATGGACCTTCTTACGGCTGACGGGTGGCTGCCCAGCTACAGGTGAGGCCTATGTATATGTCTCTCTCGGATGCTGAACGCGGGTTATTGCTTCCACAGTATCGCGGCAGTGCTGCTTCAGATCAAACTCGCGATCTCTAACCTCGACCCGAAGCCGGCGCGACTGGCATCTAACTGGAACATGTGAGCTGTCTCGTCCACCTCGCGCTCGGTGTGTACTAATGGAGATGTGCGTCCACAGGCCGTACGGCATGCAGGAGGCGTTGGAGGGATACAAGCGCGTTGCTCAGGTGCATGGGTGGAAGGTACGTCTCTCCAACCCACTATACGGAGGGATCGGGGCTGACCGGGACGTCTCAGATCCCGCAAGGAATTGATAGATTGACGCGATAGGGTGCGGCTTGAAGTCATGGCAGGTTGATATGTAGAAGTAGATGGTCCTTCGCGGTGGTGTATGATATCCTGTGATGCTTGCTGCTTTCTATCTGTAGGATGTTCGCGTTGACGACGAAATGTACGAGTGCCGACGAGCATGAAGCCGTGCCGATGGACTTGTCTGGGCCCGCTCAGGACGAAGTGTTCATCCCACGGGCCGTCCCCGCTCGTCCAGGCTCGTCCCTGGTGAGGGTGGTGGCGGCACGGCTCGGCACGGTGGCGGATCAATATGATGCGCCGCGTCTCGAGCCGATTACGAAGGATTTGTAGACCGTGTAAACGTCTTCTCTATAGAGTTGTAGAGACTTCACCGGGGCTTACGGCGGAGCTTATCCGTTGTACTGATGGAAGACTTATGAGGCTAACATTAGCTAACATTACGTCCGCCGGCACGGTTCCTCCCCGACGGGCGCCTAATGAGCAGGGGGAACCGTCGCTGTGGGTCGCTCGCCTTGTCTGTCCTCTGCCGCCATCGTCGTTGCCGTCGTCGCTCTCCCCCTCGTCGCCGCCCTCGCCGTCGAGCCTTCCTCTCCCTCCTTTCCCCCGTCCTTCCTTACTCCCCCACACTCTTTTAACGCAGCAAAGATGACGAAGAGCAACTTCAAGTCCATCCGTGTTGGCCACGCCGGCGGCAAGCATCAGCGTAAGCGAGATGGTGAGTAGGGTCTCCCACTTCCGAAAGACTGCGCACTCGCTTTCCAATACCCTCCGGGTTACATGGCGAGGATGGTGTGATGGCCGTGGTGGTTTATAAAGGGATTCAATGGGAGGAACGGGCGCGCGGGCGTGATGTTGGTTTTGAAGATGGGCTCGCCTCCAGCGTCCACTATCCTTGCGTTTTACTCGCCCGCCCTTCTGTCGTGTCACTCACGCATGTCTTCGCAGCCTGCTCCACGGGTGGCCTCTACAAGTCCCCATCTAAAGGCGCGACGGTCGATGTCTCCGAGCTCGTCGAGGTCGCTTGGGACACCTCCTGCCTCGATACCGAACTCATCGACCTCTACCTCTACGCGCCCAGCCTCAACAGCCCCGTCCTCCATGGCTGGCAGAAAATTGACTACGCGCTCGGAAGCTACAACGCGACTCTCAACGCCAATTGGTGGAACTACACGAGCCCCATCAGCCTCGAGTTCACTATCGCGCCCCACGGCCAGGAGCTCTTCATGATCACCACTCCTGCCGGCCCCCTTTTCAATGCGACCTACTCGGGAAGCACTACTACTTCTACGAGCGCTTCTGTTGTCGGTGCCATCGAACAGGTCAACAACACTCCCACGGAATCCAAGAGCGGACCGTCCAAGGGCGGGATTGCCGCTGCGGTCATCATCCCTATCCTTTTTATCGTCGCCCTCGTCGTCGCAGCCTACATTCGTATCAGCCGTCAGAGGGGCCAGGAGAAGCGCAAGCAGTTCAGCGACATGGTCGACAAGCGCATGTCGACTATCTCCACCGACTGGAAGTCCCTCTCCGGCGCGGGTGCGAACGCCGCTATCCGCAACAGCATGGCCATCCCCGGCAACCGCGCTTCCTCCTTCTCCTTCGGTGCCATTCGCCCCTCGTCGACCGTCGCCGAGGAGGGTGGCAACGCTGGCATCGGCGCACGCGGTATCATGGTTGAGGGTGAGCAGCCCGCGATGTCTCAGCTTCGCCCCGGGATCCGCACGTCTGCGTTCGAGAACCGCGTCTCCCGCGTTTCCTTCGCCGAGAGCGCCCGCCCGTCGATGGAGTCCCGCCGCACCCGCGCTTTCCACACTGGCCACGTCCCCGTCCCGCCTCTTCCCCAGCGCATGGAATCGTCGGAGAGCACTGGTAGCTCGAACTCTCCCATCATGTCGCCCATTCAGGCCGCCGGCCCGCTCTCGCTCACCGCTGAGGACATCCATGCCCGCATGTCTGGCCAGGACGCTGAGCCTCGCCCGAGCATCGACGACGTTATGCCCGCTCTGGCTAGTACGTCTATCAGTCTTCCGTATCTCTATGTCTTTGACTGATGATCTCCTTAGTGATGCGTTCTGGTGAAGCGGGCGGCGAGCTCCTCTTCAGCGCCCAGATGCCGACGCCCCCGAGCCCCGTCCACCAGTCCACCACGCCCAAGTCCCCGATCATGGGCGCGATGCCGATGCAGCCCATGCCCGCGAACGTGATGTCTCCCGACGACATGCTCCGTGCGTACGCCGAGCGCCGTGCTATGGGTGGCGCCATGGGCGCTCCTTCGATGCCCGCCCCTGCCGCGAACTACAACGGCAACGGCATGCGCACGCTCTACTCGCCCGAAGCCGCTGCCCCCGCCTCGCCCGACTCGGCCTACCCCGCGACGCTCAACCGCAAGAGCCTTGCGCCGACGGAGTACAGCAAGTACGACGAGGAGGATGCTTACGTCGGCACTGCCGAGTAAATGCCCTTCCCTTCCTCGTCCTGCATAGACCGACTTCCTTATCCGGTTATCCCCGTTCTTCCCGTTGGTTGTAAGATCTCTTGTATTGGTCGAGGGCCTGTGCGATGCCTGCGGCATCCAGGCCGTCTCGCAGCTTCTGGCTTCTTCCCCTCGCCTCCGTGACCCGTGTCCGTCTTGCCCGTGTCCATTACCGTCATTTCTGACCTAGTCTACCTGCCTTATTTCCCTCGTGCCGGTCTACCCCCGTGTCCGTACGACTTGTTCCGTTCCCTATCATACTCCTGCGAATGTGTCACTGATAGTATACATACCTCCCCTTGTCCCCGATTCCCCCGCGCCGCCTATTACCTCCGTCTCCCTTTCCCCGCCCTCTTCCTCTTAGGTTCCAGGTCCCAACCTTCACCTTCGGTACGCCGCGCTCGCGCGTTTGCCCCTACGTTAAGCTTTTATCCTTCTCCCCGGCGCGCCCGGTTGCCCATCGCCCGTCCGCCTTTCGCCCCCGGTTTTGCTTCGATGCGCGCGCGGGGCCGCACACGACAGTGTCGTCGCTTATCGTGTCTTTATACATACTTATATACCCGCCCGCTCGTACCTCCCACCGTTCGCCTCGCCGCCACCGCCGTTGCCGCCATCGCCGCCACTCGTCAATCGCTGGAGGACGCTCTGTCCTCACCGACCTCGCTCGGTGTGGGACTCGTGGCGATGTGCGCTCCCACTCGTAGGCAGTCTTCCCCGCTCACACGAGTTCGTGCTGGTGGATCTGGTACGCGTGTGGCATGTAGCCTTCGCTGGTCTACCTGGTTTTCTTTTCTTCCTTGGGGTCCGCTTATGCGGCGCTGTCTTATTCTCTGCGCGCTGATGTGTTGCTTACTTGTACTTTGAATGGGATTGCTTGTTTTCTTTCTGTGAGGTTGGGTGACTGGGGACGCACGGCGCGGGGAGGTTGGACTCGGACGCTGGAGGGTTGCGAGGGAGCACGACATGGGGTGCCTCGAAAGCGAGCTACGAACGCGAGCGCCGGGGCATGTATGGCATTTAAGCCTTGATTCCTTTGCATAACGTGTGCTACCACAAACAAGTTCAGCAAGAGTACACTTGCTCGATAGTGACAAAGAAGCCGTGTATGTAGTGGGGTGTGGGTGTAGACGTATCAGGTTCCAGGCACCTCATCTTCGCCGTAGACGATAGCGGCTGGTCCCCTGGCGGTCCAAATCTATGTCAGCGAATGTCGCTCGCTCGACACCGGACGACTCCTCACCGCTTCTTTACCCCCTGCAGACAATCAGAAGATCACAGACAGATCTCAGAATGAGTAGCACGTACGTAATGTAAGAGCAGACCGCCCCGTGAGATACTGCCTTGCGGAGTCCGAAATGGTCGGGATTTGAAAGCTATCATCATATTTTAAATTCAGACGAGCTCCGATGATCGACCTGTCGTCGGAATGTGTTCCCTCCCTTTCTACGTCTATCGCCGCTCCTCACGTCATAAGAGGCCACGAAAATCGACAGCCCTTTTTACTACTCTCGAACTCGTCATGATCATTGACACCTTCCGCTTCGTGCCTGCCCGCAAGAAACTTGCCCACGCGAACATCGAACCATCTATGCTTCACCCTACCCGCGCACAGAAGCCTTCTACGCCATATCGATGGCTTGCCACATCGCGTCCACCTTCCTCAAATCGCCTGGCGACGGGTCGTTCGTCGCTGTTGTGCAAGATGATGAGCTGAAATGCGGTAAGGAAGAGGAAGGCCGAAGAATTACTCACACCACGGACCCTCACTCGCGCTCAGGTCCTCGAACGCCAGAAGCTCGCGCGCGTGCAGCGAAGGTAGCTTCACCCGCAAATACTCTTCGCAATCCCGCGGTCCGGACTTTTGATCTCCCTCCCGCTTGAGCTTCATCTCACGCACGTCCAGCACCACGCGCTCCAGGTTCTCGAGACGTGGGCGTGTCAGGACCGCATCAAGCGCGGCCCAGTCAGCCTTCGCCCTCTCCAGGTCCGTGTACGCGGCTAGGAGCTCGCCGAGCGTGGTGCGCATGTTGTTGACATAGATGGTGGTGTGGAGAGGAGCGTTGGCGAGCGGGGCTGGGAGCGCGGGCCCCAAGGGGTCCCAGACAGACATGGTGGTAGGAGTGAGGCGTATGCTGACCTCGCGTGTCGAAGGTGGGAGCGTGCTGAGGAGTTCGACCATGATAGCAAAAAGGGTTGGACGTGGCGTAGAGGAGGCGGGTAGAAGCGTGTGCGTGTGGTTCCGTGCGGGACCGAGGTCTGCAGGAGCGGGTTTGGGCGTGGGGTCACAATCGATTGGGATCTCAACGCAAAATGTGTGGAGGCGGGGGAAGCCCTCCGTGAGCCTGAGCCCAGCGCGCCACTCTTGCCCGACCACTGGTATAACGTCGTGTTAGATGCAAACCCACTGCACATGCACGAACAGCGACGATAATACTCGCTAGACTCACCAACTGGCTGCTGATTCCCCCAGGGCGTGGTTCCAAAAGCGTACATGAGCATGTTCGCGAGCCGCAAGCCCACGCGCTCGAGGCGGCCACCGAATTGGGCCAACAACTGGCCAGCGCGGTGCACCTCGTGCCAGGTGTTCAGTTCTGCAGCGATGTAGCATCCGTGAACACCTGTCCAATTTGTGCGTCCGAGGATGCCGGCCATCCCGAGCGTGTGGGTGCGCCAATTCCCCGATAAAATGACGGTGTCGATGTCTGCGGGAGGTGGATGGTGACCCTCGGACAGCACAATATACTCAGGAGGTAGTTCCACGGGCCCCCGGTACCCGCGCGCGGTGACGACATACAAAGAGCGTACGCGCCCAAACTGCTCGAGCACCCGACGGAGTTGGAGGGATCGATTGGAGTCACAGGTGTTGACAGTAAAGTGTAAAGCGTCGAGCTGCGCGGTCCGGGTCCGGGAGGTGTTAGTACATCTCTGCAGCGCGTCTAAGTCGTCGCCATCGTCCAACGCGAAAGAAACGGCGCCCAGCGAAAGTGTGCGCAGTCTGGGTAACGCGTCAAGGATAGCGACAAAGTCGATTAGGGAAATGCCGGCGTATCCGCGAAGGTCAAGGGAGGTAACGTTTCGTGCGACCACGGGGGTGGAGGTGAGGAATGAGACTGCATCGATGAACGCGCATTTGTTGGAGGATGCGAAAAATGTATCGAAGAGATGAAAGCGAGAACCGAGAGCCCATGAAGAGCAGACGGCGGAGCACGCCTTCAAGGAAGTTTTATCGGCGTGAAGAAAATCGATGATGGTATCTGAGAGCTCTGAGGGGAGCGTACCAGCGCCGGGTGAGGATGTAATCATGGTCTTGCGTGGATGGGGATGGGGATAGGGATTCGTTCTAAAAGACGTCAATTTATAGCAGGAAGGCGAGGAGTGCTGAAACGAATCTGTTGTCCTGCTCGCCGACCGTTGCTGAGACCCGACTCAGTGCCCCTGCATGCCCCCTGCGGTTCGACTGCTAGCTGAGCGGGACGCGCTGATCCTCGAGTTGTCCTCGAGGCCGGGCATCGTTCGTGTTCGAGTTGTCATATGAGGGCCCTCGGTAGACATGTGTGTCGCGGTACTGGCAGCCTTGCTTTGTTCGAGATACATGGCAGGACGAGTCAGCGAAACGGTTCGGAAACGGCCTGGCGACCGCGCGACACGGGCCCTACACCCGCACGGCGCGGATCACGTGCGCAGGCGAACGCGACAAGCGCCGGAGATGGACTTGGCTGCGATAGAGACGGCACTGTTTGTTTAGCAACACCGTCCGTCTTCTCGGAGATCAAGCTCATGGCGGACAATATATAGGGACTGGTCTGTCTGGCTCTCTTTCTCTCCACCTCGTCCGAATGTTCGGAGGCTCACAAGCGTCTAGGCTACAACAGTGACTCGCTCGAACGTTTCGACTCCTGGCCCGGGAGAGTCACTCCTGGCCCGGGATCGGGGTCTTCGGGTCGACACAAAGCAGTAGCTACAATTGCCATGCATGCGTCAACCTCCCCAGTAGCACGAGGTTCTGTGCTTTGTCTCCGACGCGCTCGAAAGGAGCTGGCATCCGCAACTAGATGCGTGCAGCCTAGTGGCACTCTCACGCTCGTATTTCGTGTGGCACACTAGCTCCTTTGTCGCTCTTGACTCACCGTGTCCTCCAGACATTCGCATGTATGGTCAAATGTGAGAGCTATATATGCATGTTGTGTCTGCACCGCTTCCCTCATCACACAGTCTGATCTCAATTCCACATCCCAGAATGCCGTCGTACGCCCGGGCCGCCACGTCAGTTACTACCCTTCCCCTCAACGTGATTGCGTCCATTGTCAACAACCTCGACGGTGACTCAGTATCACTCAAAGCTTGCGCTCGAGTGGCGCCTTCGTGGCTCATTCCCAGCCGCCGCCTCCTGTTCCGCACCTTCGTTCTCCACGGCTCGAAGCACTCAATCACGGCCGCGCTGTCCTTCCTCAAAGCATCGACTCACGTCGCCACAAGTGTCAAAACGCTGACCCTTTCCGGGTACTCCGGCATTGGGGTCGAGGATATCAGAACGATGCTCGCCCTTTTCCCCTCCATCGAAGCCCTCGAGCTTCAACGGCTGTTCATCTCCCCAGCACGCCTGTCTCGGTCGCCAGTGGGAGGTGTGCCATCGATCGGCCCTCTCTCTACGGTTACCATCGCAATGTGTAATGTGGTGTCAAGAGACTATATTGACCTTTTCCGCACTCTCGGACTCTTCAATGCCATCGACACCCTCCGCCTCGTTGCCGTTCCGCGCGATCAGTGGCAGACCAATGGGGAACCTGCCCACTCAGATATCATGCAACCGATAACACTTCCGTGTCTGGCTCCGCTCATGGTTTCAACCCTCATCCTCTCCCGCGGAGTCTCTCCGGGACTCGTGGAGCGTATGATCCTGCACTCGGGTCTCTCGCAATGGTCGAGGCTACATACCTTACACATTGGCGGATACAACACTCTAGGAGAGGCGAGCGCTATAGGGGATATCATCGCTGAGATCGGCGGCCAGCTCCGTCACGTCTCCGTCACGCCGTCTGCACCGTCAACTCCTGTCAGGCACCTGCTCGCTGGGGTGTTACCAACAGTCATTGGTGAGTTAATCGCTGCTTCATGTAAACACCATGCTGAGCCAGGAGTCCCTCTAGACGATATCTCACCGAACGCAGAAGATCAGGATGCAATATGGAAAGCGCTTCGCCTTAGCGCATGCTCCAACCTGCAGACCTTCACGGCCCGTCTCCACCTTCCGGCAGGGCTTCTCTGGGAGGTCGTCGACACGGCGCCGAGCCTCGCGCTGTTCCGCGCCGCCGTCACGCTCGTCAAGTCTTTACCGCACGCTGTGCGCGTCGTGCGCATCCTCGTGCGCTTCGATGGCCTTCTCGTGGAACTCGAGGCTGCAGTGCGGTTGTTCAACTGGGGCGCCTTAGCGGCGATCATGGAGGCGGAGGAACTTAGGCACGTCGCGCTCACGATGGTTTTTAGCGGGGCCTCCGGTGCAAGCGCGCACCTCGTCCGCGAACGACTTACGCCCGTTATACAGGGGGCACTCTGTGGGCTTGGGCGTGCTGGGCGTTTGTCGTTTGATGTTGATGCGCTGCTGGAAATATAGAATCACGGATATTGTGTCTCTGTACTTGTCTTTGCCTGTGAAGTAGTGCCAGTGGATTCTCAATGCCACATACAACGTCGTGGAAAGAGATTACGTGAACCTTTCCTCGCTCAGGAATTTCACAATCATTGGCACCTTCTGCTTTACGGCCAACCTGCAAGAAACCTGCGCACATGAACGTTGTCACAATGCTACCCGTAATTGTCTCGCCCCTGGCTGCGCTCAAAGCCGCAGCCCTCGTTCTCTAGGCTCATCCGTCCGCAGGCAATTCGCGCCCGCAATGGAGAGGCTCAGAGGCTCATTATGCAGAAATTTTACGCACATGACTGTCTAGTGGTACCGGTACCTTCGCGAAGTGATTACCAACTCGCCTAATCTCGAAGCTCGAATCGTCCGGTGTAAATCTGGCCAGAATCGCGTGTTGCATGCGAGTACGAACTCGAAGTGTTCCAAATCCGGAGCGGCCTCGAATACGCATTGCGCGAACGCCTCGGCATCGATGGAGAAGGCGTAGCGCAGCACGCTAGGAAAAGGTCGCGGTGGGGGTCGCGGTGCCCATGAAGGCCGCTCGCCGAGATCGGCGTCGTTGTGAACGTCATCGACGATGAGATCGCTGGATGTGTCTGACATCACGACCAATGGGTGGTGGTCATAGAGTGCGAGCGCGATGTAGAGCTTTGTTATCTGCAATGTACGCGCCATGGAGAGGATGTGGTCCTGTAAGACAGGAATCCGTGAGTAATCCACATCAGGACTCAAGGCACATACGTACTTACCCAGAACATCGAAACTGTCGGGGATGCATCATCGAAGTTGAAAACAGCGAGTCTGATGGGGGATAATGAGAAGCTGCGTAGGTCATTCAGTCCAGCAAGTCCGACGATGGTTTGGAGAAGCTCTTCGTAGTCCGCTGGCCAAGGGTAGCGGCTAAGAGTTATCTGAAGGGATATGGGATGCGCAGAACTGATGATATCAGGAAGAAGCCGGAGTGTTTCGGAGCAGACTTCGATTGTGACTTCGGAGATGTGGCAGAGAATTCCCATTACATATAAGTCCAAAGCGTTGCCTTGAAACATCTCCAGAGCTGGCCAAGTCCCCGTGGAGAGCTGCTCGGAGACGTTGAGACTCCTAGAGTTTTCCGCATACTCCTGCAACAGTGATCCATTTCTGTAGTGCCATGCGGTATTCACACGCAGATGCGTAAGGTGAGGGAACATTGCAGCAAGGGACGCCGTTGCCGGTCGTTCTCCGTGCTGGGTCAGACGCACTGTATATCTCCTCAGAGATGGATACACTGGATACGTCGACGACGCGTCCTCAAACGCGCGCCACAATTGGAGATCAAGGGTTTGAAGTGTAACTCGCGCGCTGTTGAGGAACAAGGAGGGGATGATGGTGTCCTCAACCTCCCAGTCTTCCCTATGGTCCAACAGAGTCGCCGTCTCCAGAGGCCAGCGGAGAGCTTGGGACATCATGTGAAGCGTGATTTCCCCGGGAGAATAGAGCTCGACACATCTGACATTAGGAAGGGATGCGAATGCGAGTGGAAGATCGGGATGGGATTCGAGCGTGACCTCTGGATCATAGAAGGAGAGCTGTTCAAGATGAATGGCGTACTTGAGGGACTTGGCTAGCGCACGGCCAACACGGGAATGGAAGGTGTGGCCACCAAATTTGAGGCAGCGCAGATGACACCATACAGTATTATCGCGCGCGCACATGAAACGAATGAAGGAAGAAACTGTGGCGCGGTTGTTATTGAGACGAACGGTCCCATGAAGGAGAATCTTCGTGCAACCCCGACAAAGAATCTTGCATGTTCGCATCAGTGCACAAATCGTCTTTGGCGTTGCCAGCTCGGCGACGTTGAAGAGGATGTCATAGTTGAGCTTGGGGTCATATACAGCCATCTACACGGCCTGTAGAAGTCAATATACCACCTGCAGGCATGAAACGAATATCGCACCCGAGACAGAGAGCTAGAGTTCTCTACGGCTTCTGCGAAACACTGGAATATCTCCTAGAAAGAGTTGCAGATATGATAGAGCACACTTGGGAATCAATGCGCGGCGAGTAGGAGACTGGAGACCTCGCGTCGTGGTCAAGAGCACCGAGGGCGTCCGCATCGCATCATCAGGTGTTCGATGGCTATCGATGCACGTGCTAGGGAACAGCCACGCACAATATTTCGCTATTAGAACGTACTACGGGGCCACAAGTCAAGCTGAATATTGGGGGTCCTTGAATCTATCTTGTAATGATTTTGAACAAACACTCTCGTATATGATGATCGCAAGTAGCACTTGCATCAACTCAAATCAGCTTGGTGCGAAGAAAGCCGACATGCCAAGTTCCAAGAAGAACGTGAAGCGGAAGACGCTTCTATTGCTGGACAGTGTAGATGCCTCGTAACTCGTACATGCCTGACTACGGTCGCCTCCCCCTCCTAATGAAACTCGGTAGTGCCACTGTGGAAGATGTCAGCGCGATGGCTCCAAGTCGTCGTCGTACAAAATCTCGGCAGGGCCTCTGCAAGACACGTCAGGTAAGTCTTGTTTCACAAACATACGCTCAAGCACACGCACCGTTTCTCTATACCCTACAAAGGTGGTCAGGGTTGGTTCTCAGTAAGCATGCCCCTAAAGTGCCAAGTAGTCATGATACTTACGTTCTCAACCCAGCGGATCTGCGCTTGCAACTCCGTGAGGCCACAAAGGAGGACGACGTCGAACGACTGCACGAAGTATACCCCATTCGGCCCACGATGAGCCCTGCGCGCGACCTTGGACGTGTCGGCATAGATGGAGCACAGGTGCGTGTAGAATTCTGTAGATTCCTCGCGCGACCATAAGTACTAGCTCACTGTGCTTCCGAACTGCTCAATATGAGGAATGGCTTACCGGGCTCCACGTCAGTCCAACGAGGGTCACGACTACGACCACGGTAGCACAGGACGTCGGTCACGATACTATTGAGCGTCTCGGAATTGCGCGCTTCCTGGCTGTACTGTTCCGCGATCTCCTCCCGCTCACGCAAGCGGGTCCCCTGTACAGACAAAACATTGACACAGGAAAAGTGAGGGTGTCAGGAGGTTGAAAGGTAATTGCGAGTATCCAAGTAGACTCGCCTTCGTCAAGATCGACGAGAACCCGTGGCGCACCAAGACGCGCCCAGAGGGGCGTACGTAACAGTCGTGCTTACGGGCGACGTGCTCTGGATTGTTCGCATCGTAATGGATACCGACACGTGCGCCGTATGTCATCTTCGCGACGCGAGTGGTGACAAACCGGTCAAGGAAAAAGCAGACGGCGCCATGGGCGACTGCCTTGTTCCTACGCAAACAACGGGCGTGAGACAGGAATGTGTCATCTTGAACTTGAAGTACAACCGACTTACGTGTGCGAGTCTGGCCTGCTCAGATTGAGGTCAAGAAACTTGCCCAGAGTGTCCTTGAGTGAGGAGTAGAGCCACGGGCTGGCGGCATAACCTCCTACAAGAAAGGCGGTCTAAGGATATCGTGAATATGAATAAGGGCGATGACGTCATGACACGATGCCACTGATGCGCACCGAGAGAGGTCGGCCGCCGGCGGCCTGACAGTGCTTTCGCACAACTTCGACCACCGCGTCAAGAGAGGGCTGAAAGAACGACACCATCTCAGATCTATGAAGCTCCTTCAATGACGGTCATAGGAGGAGGTAGTGATGAACTCGTACGTACCCGCTCAGCGTGAGCTGTCCACGCCTAATCTTAACCTTCGAGTCGTTGCAACCCATGGACCCGAATTTAATGTACGAATGGTCCTTCTCATCCTTAAACACCGGTTTCGTGGACTTCTCGAAGTACTCGAGCATCGATTTGATGTCCTCGTCATTGCCGTATGCAGAGTCCTTGAGGAGTTCTATGGAGATGACGAAGGGTGAGTTCCGTGCCAGCGCGCAGGATCGATGAGGAATACCTTTCAAGTATTTCTCCGTTCTGACGTTGACACGGGTCGAGCCCTGTAGAATGCCTGCGGGCCAGACGTACACATGATCAGCAACTGAGCCGAAACACATGACATATATGTTAGACTTACAATCGGCGGCAGTCACCTCCTCAACTCGCATAGGCGACACGCTCAGGAAGGAATAGCTGCTGATGTCAATCGTCCCTCCGCCCGCATCGATGATTATGACACTCTGCCCTTCCTGCTGTGCATAAGACATACGCGATATGCAAGTCAGGGCGGCGTCACCCACCTGCATCGTCTCGTTCGTCAGGCCACTCTGAATGCAGAAGTTGAGGCTCGCCTCGCCCTCGGTGATGAAATGAACTCGCGCGCGGCCCGCGGCGGTATCGGGGACGAGACCTGCTCGCACCGCTGCCTCGCGCATCTTGCCTTGTTGGAGGCCTTCCCAGCCGTTCGGGTGGGAGAGCACGAACTCGATGTGATGCTCGACGGACGCCCAAAGGCTGTCCCCGCTCGCGTGCGTCTCGCAGATATGGCGCTTGGTGCACGTGAACAGGTAGGCGAGGAAGTCCGCAAAGATGGAGACGACGGTCTTCCCTGGGGGAAGCGGGGGCAAATCGCGCTGCCTCATTGTGTCAGAGTCGAGGCGCTCGGGTCTCAGGTGGAGCTTGAACCTACACATAAGAAGCGTCAGTCGAGAGTGGCGAGTATGGGTACAGAACTAGACGAACCATTCCACGAGGACGAGTTCGTTGTCCTCGGCCTCAATCTCTATGCCGGGGCGGGCCGCCTCAGCGCCCGCAGAGTGGACGGTACCATCAGGGTTGTAGTACAAGATGGAAGGGATCTTGGAGTCTCCGGCAGAGCACTCTTGGCCGGGGAATCTGACGTTGGGTGAGCTAAGAGACAAAGACGTCTGACCAAAACCAAGCCCGTACCGTGTGACGCCGTGTATTTTCGGTACTTCACCAGGATCTAGGATAGCGTATGCTACCCCAGAGTATGTCGTACCGACGTCAATCCCAAGGACAATACCTCTAGTAGTCCCTTGGTATGGTTGGAGGTCGCGCATTTGTGAGCGGCGAAAAGACTGGTTACGAGTGGCGCGAAAGTAGGCAATTCTGTGGGGGTTTCAAATGATGTTGGGACTTGCGGAGTTCCATGAGGGGTTTATAACCGAAGATGACTACAAAGGCCATAAGCAGGTCCTGCAACCAAAGGGGATTGTGTGAGATGAACGCCGACAAAGACGGGGATCGTACAAAGAGAAACTCAAGCTAATTGGTACTATTCGGCGATGTCAACATAGGGCGATGATCCAATGAGCAGACGAACGCGCGAAAGGCGAAAGACCCCGGTAGCGTTCCAGCCAGCCCGCATGCTGCAGTGAAGGCTGTCAGCACATGGGACAAAGGAGTTAAGCAGGGTACGCAAGCAACCTCCGTTCGAGCGTGCATCGCATCCCCGACCACCACTTACCCGCCTCTACCCATGCATTTCCGCCGTCTCATGACCAAAATCTCCAACACCTGCGTCCGCATGCCGAAAGAAAGTAGTGAGTATCGACCAGGTCCCTCCGTCGATGGAGAAGACCTAGACGAATGGAGTTCGCTTGATAGTTTGTTGGGCTCTGCGCCCGCATCCGAAGATCTCGCCCGCCAAATCGAGTGTCTCAGAGCCACCCTCGAAGAGAAGTGTCGGGAGGTCCGCCGACTGCGCGAGGAGGAGATCGAGAACAACCGCACAGTCGCCATGTATCGAAGACAAGCTCAAGCCCTCGAGGCTGATGTGAAGGAACTTCGTAGAGCTTCGCAAAAGGCCCAACGTGCAGTAGAGAAGGTAGAACGCGATTGGCAGGTGCAGACGGAAGAGAAGGAGCACTCAGAGGCTCAAACAAGAGCATACCAATCGAAGATCGCCCAACTCCAACGCGCGCTTTCGCTCGCTAAAGAAGAGCGCAAGAGCATGCTCGCGCTCCTCGACACGCGCACGGCCGAGCTCCACAACGCGCAAACGTACCTCACCAAGGTAGACGACATATCTGATGCCGAGTTGCGTCAGACCGTAGTCAACATCAACTCCAGGGTCTACCAGACTGCCGCCGCCCTCTCCGAGACCTTCCAGCCACATCACGGACACCAACCGGACGTCTCCGTCGTCGAGGGTGCTTGTGCAACGCTTGAGGGCTCCGGGCTGATCTCTTCGCTCATGGTCCACGCTCTGAAGTCGACGGACAACAGTGCCGACGCCATCTTGGTACAAGTGGCGCTCCAGGGAGTGATGGTGGCACTCGTGCACCAGTGGTGCACAAAGTGGGATTTGCAGGAGGGAGGACAAGCGCAGCGCTATGAGAACGTGTACGCACGTATGAAGGAACACGGTACGGCATCACCAGCTTTCACGTTGAAGGAGGAGCGCTGCTAACATCGGCTTGGGCATTCTAGAGCCGCAGTCGGTATCCGGGAGATGGAGGGCACTGACGCACACGTACCTCAGAGCCTGTCTTCCCGCCCCTGACGAACTCCAGCAAAAAGCGGAAGAGCACCTATGTGCAATGGTAGCCAACGTTCTGCTCGCTTGCGGGGTCGCGGAGGAACATACTGCGCTGTGCGCGGAGGTGCAACAAAACTCCTACGAGGCAATTCACGATATTGTGCAACTCACGCTCGACTTCCGACGCACCATTAGCGAGTCCGTCATCTCGCGCGACACCCTCACGGCGGTTGTCCCACCAAGCCACCCGTTTAATCCCTCCGCTATGGTCGACGAATGGGCCAAGGGCACTTGCGACGCAGAAGGCGAGATTCAGGGTAGTGTGTTAGGCACGACCCATCTGGGGTTGATTGTGGAAGAGGGTAGCGGTGGCCATGGTCGGCGCAGCGTGCTTCTGAAGCCGCGGGTGGTGCTGGAGACGATGTTGGATGAATTGTACAGCGAGCAGAAAGTGGGTCGAGCTGACTGAGGCTTGGAGTGGGCTTGCATACATCCGTCGAGCGTATTGGGTTCTCAGGATAAGGTAGGGAATAGATAGCAAAATGGTGAACGAAGACAGAGACTTCATAGAGGCGTACACGCCGAGAGACTGTGCCTGGCCGTATTGATCGATTGATCTCCGATATGGCCGGTATTTGAAAGTTGTTGATCACATTTGATTTCCGACCATTGACTCAGTGTACTATTGCCACTAAGGTACTTACCATCAGCTGCGACCGCCGACGTGCTAGGAGACAAGATGATTCACAAATATACTAGTACTAGCAATATTCAATGCGAAAATTCAGCCTATCTCGAGGATGCGTCCGACCAGACTTCTTGACCAGCCACATTACCCAACAGAAGGAAGTCTGGATCACCGTGAAGCCTGCAGATCGCCCTCGTAGATGATCTTCGCCGGGCCCCTAGACGTTCAACAGAATGAGCCAGGTCAGTTGACAAACACGTACCACTACCACAAAATGTGTTCACCTTTTCTTTACACCCTATAAGTGAGAAGCACACACGTAAAAAGAACAGCTTCAATCCACGATGGCCCGCCGTGGTTCACGCGTACAGTGATGATACTTACGTTCTCAATCCAACTGATCTGTGCCTTCAGCTCGGTGAGGCCGCAAAGGAGAATAATCTCATAGTCTTGCTCGTAATAGATGCCATAGGGTCCATGCTTAGGAGTACGAGCGACCTTTGTTGTATCCGCATACACAGTGCACATGGGTGTGTACAGTTCTGCAAAGAGATAGTCCTTCAAGTCAGCAACTGCGGCGACTTTCACGAATCACGCATCGAATCTGGCGGAAGAGCATAGACAATTACCTCTCTCAACATCCATCCACTGCGGATTCTTGTTCAGTCCCCGATAGCACAGCACGTCACAGACGACGCTATTGAGCGTCCGCAACTTGCGTGACTCTTGGCTGTATGGCTGCGATAACTCCTCGTCCTCAGTCACCCGGGTACCCTGGGGAGGAAATCAGCCGAGCCCCCCCTGCTCGAGCATTTCACTCAACAAGTACCTTCAGCAATATGGGAGAGAAGCCATTCGGGATCATAACGCGGCCAGAAGGGCGTGTAAAGCGCGAACCACGCCGTGCGTAGTGCTCGGGGTCATACTCGTCATAATCGACCACAACGTCCACACCGTACGTGAGCTTCATGACGCGGGCGGAGACAAGGCGCTCAAGGTAGAAGCAGACGGCACCGTGGGCAACCGCCTTGTTCCTACGAAGAAACGACGTAAGTAGAGATATGATGCAGAAACATTATCACCAGCCCACGTGTGTGAATCGGGCCGATACAGGTCGGCGTGTAGTGCAGAGAGAGCACGCTTTAAAGCAGCATACAACCAAGGGCTAGCAGCAAAGCCTCCAACAAGGAAAACAGTCTATTATGAGGCAGGATTAGTAAATACAGTGACACCACAATATTTGAACTCGCCTTAAGAGTAGCTGTGGATCCGTCTCGCTGCTTCTGTACAGCTTGAATTATAGCATCAAGGGACGGCTTGAAGAACGACGCCATTTCGGTGCTAATGCGAGAATAATTGAGCGATTTAACACCATGACAGAAACCACTCAAAAAGGGTCGCACCCTGTCAAAGCAAGCTGTCCTCGTCGAATGTTCACTTTGGCATCATTGCAGCCCATGGAACCGAACTTGATGTAGGACGACTCGCCCTCATCTTTATATACTGGTTTCGTATATTTGTCGAAGTATTCCAGCATTGATTTGATATCGTCTTCATTCCCATACCGCGAGCTGCTCAGTCGATCTATGTAATGGACACGAATCAGCATTTAAATTCTGTGAGGCTCGAGATGTCTCACTTTCGAGAAACTGCTTGGCGCGAACATTCACTCTTGTGGAGCCTTGGAGGAGGCCTATAATTACACCAGTGTCAAGCAGGCGAGCGCATCGTAGGACAGGATGAGAAGGAAGCGTACTTACAATCGGCAGACGTTACCTCTTCAACCGTGATCGGGTTTGTCGACACAAATACATAACTACTAATATCAACTGTACCTCCGCCTGCATCAACTATCATGACACGCTCGCCCAACTGTGAGACACAATGAGCACCCAGACTAGAGTCCTACCCGCAAAATATGTACGCACGCGCATCTTCTGATCCGTGAGGCCGCTTTGGACGCAGAAGTTGAAACTCGCCTCCCCCTCAGTGATGAAGTGTACACGAGAGTGTCCACCCTCAGTGCCGGGTATGAGCTTCGCCATCACCGCCGCCTGGCGCATCTTCGCCTGCTGCGGGCCTTCCCAGCCGTTGGGGTGTGAGAGAACAAACTCAATTCGGTCCTCCGCAGATTCCCAGATACTTTCGCCGCTGGCGTGAGTCTCACAGATATACCGTTTTGCGCACTGAAAGAGGTAACCGAGGAAGTCTGCAAAAATGTCTACAACGGTCTTTCCAGGCGGCAGGGGTGGAAGATCCTTGCGCTTGATAGCGTCAGAGTCGAGGCGCCTGTGCCGGAGGTGCAGTTTGAACCTGCCAGGTAGAATTCCGATCAAGCCCGAACATTCGCGCAGCGGATGCCCGTAACAAACCATTCTACAAAGATGAGACCATTATCTTCCGCTTCAATATCCATACCCGGTCGAGCCGCTTCTGCGCCAGCAGAATGAAGTGTGCCGTCAGGTTTGTAGTAGAGAATGGATGGGATCTTGGAGTCGCCTGCGGAGGACTCCTGCCCAGGAAAACTATATTCCAACGAAGGTAAATTGTTTGAAGTACGTGTTGAGCGTTCAAAGTACCCACCGAGTAACACCGTGGATCTTCGGCACTTCACCGGGATCAAGCACTGCGTAGGCAACACCTGAATACGTAGTTCCAATGTCGATCCCAAGTACGATCTTTCGGACGGATTCGTTGTATCGACGAAGCGAAGGCATGATGAGAAGATGGGTTGGGGCTGAAAATGGGCCACCGAAAATAATCATAGCTTTATCTGTCCATGGACATCCGACAAGCTTGCGCAAACTGAGCTGCGGTAAGCAGTAATAGGTATTTAAATATCCAGAGCGTGCGTGGAGTCAAACGACTGGGGAAGATAAGTTTGATGCCATTGCTCAAGGAAGGGTTAGAACGCTCCTGTTTGGCGGTGAGAGGTCACGAGAGCGTATCACTTGGTTGAGGGACCGAAGTTTGGATGCTGTGGTTTCCTGTATCTGATGCGCACATTTATGCTGCGGTAAGGCCAGACCACGTATAGTAGGCGAAACTATATGAGCGGAGAGGATGATCATCTCAAGGAAGAACGCACCGGCCGGCTGACGCTTCACGACAATGCTGCAGAGAAATCAGACGCCAAAGTGTCGCTAGCTCAAATACTTCCATGATTCCCGCCTGACCTTCTGTCTGCCATGGACACGGTATTTGGGCTCGTGCAGTGTTTTTCTTCTCTCATGCCTACCAACGCCCAGGCTCGTCTTCCATCCTCCTCCTCTTACCACAATGCCATAGAGGAGGGAGAAGTGGCTCACCATGCCTCCCACCAGGACGTAGCAACACCCGGTGTCGATGTTCAGGCCCGGGTCCACGGGGCTCCGGTAGCATCACCTCATCTTTCTCAAGAGGCCCCAGTCGCGATAGCGCCCACAGATATTTTCCAGGGGTCCCACACACTGTCTATCCCAAAGCCAACTCCTCGTGAGGACGCTACACAGTTCGTTTGCCCGTCGGGACCCGAGAGGCTCACGATGGGGTTGTTAGAAGCTCCGAGTGAGACTAGGAAAGAGGTCAGTGATTGCGTAACACTCAAGGCGAGGTACCAAAAAGCATCTGCAATATTGACACTCGATCAGAATCCGAATTCGAGCGAGGACGCTAATTCCCGCGGCGAGAATGCAACTCGCGAGGCCAGAGAGGCGAAGAGGAAAGCCGCAGAGGTCGAAGCGCGCATGCAAGAGGCTACGAGAGAGATATCTGAGCTCAATCGCACCTTGGCCTCCGCCCTCGACAGAGAGCGAAAACTTACGGCCCTCCTCGAGGTTCGAACTAGAGAGCTGCATGACTCACAAGCATACCTCACCAAGATCGACGATGTGGCCGACATAGACGTGTGCAACGTCGTGAGGAGCATCAACGCCCTGATCTTCCAGACCGCTGCCGCCGTCTCAGAGAATTTCCAGAAGCGCTACGGACTTCAGGACGACCGCAGCGTAATCGAGAACGCCTCCGAAAGAATGACGTCCTCGACCTCGCTAGCCTCTCTTGCACATGCCCTGAAATTGGTGGATTCAACAGCAGATTCGATCCTAGTGCAAGTGGCGCTCCAGGGGGCGATGACCGTAACGGTGTATCAGTTATGTTCCACTTGGGACTTCCGAGCGGGAGGACACGACCTGTATAAGGATGTCTATGGGCGCATCAAGGAGCAGGGTATGGTGACAGTGCCCTCACACTCCTTGACACGACGGCTAACCCCTTGTCTTGGCGCGCTAGAACCTCAGTCAGTATCGGGGAGATGGAGAGTCCTAACGCGCACACACCTCAGAGCGCTGCTTCGCACCGAAGACGAGTGCCATCGTATGGCAGAGGCCGGCCTTGCCAGGGCGATCGCCGAAGTCCTACTCGTATGCGGCGTCCCCACGGAGCCGAGGGCATTGGAGGCAGAGGTAGAGCACATGTGCTGCAACACGCTCAACGGCATCGTCCATAGCGCGCTCAACTTCCAGCGCGTCACTGGCGAGGGCGTTCTCTCCCGCGACCTTGCCGCGATCCTCGTCCCGGCCACTACGCCCTTTGATCCATCCGCGATGGAGGACGATTGGGCGACTGACCATCGTGGCCGCCCGAAGAAAGGCGCGCAAGCTCAAGGTCCACTCGTACTTTGCACGACGCAGTTGGGTCTGGAGATGACGGAGAGCGGTGTGGGATCGAGCACGGCCGACCGGGGCGGGCATGGTCGAAGAGTGGTGCTGATGAAACCACAGGTAGTGCTGGGTACGATGTTGGAGTACTTGTACAACGAACAGAGGGCCTCGGGTGGTAAGCAGTGACAGGTTCGACGGCAGAGGTGTACGGGTTTCGGCGTTCGCAGCGTATGACCTTCTTGACAACTCGGAAACTGTGTAGGATTTAAAACACGTCAAAGTATACTGATCTGCAGAGGGGATCACTGAAGAACGAGGACGAGTGATTAGGTGCATCGACGTTGACAGATACTAGGCAGACAGCAAAACAAGTAGGTTTCAAAGTTCGACACGCTCCGATTGTATCCTCCAATCCATGCCGCAGAAATCTACGCAGATGAAAGCGGCTGCAACACCATGACGAACGTCGCCTAGTCGATGTCCCGTCCCAGAAGCCACATTATCCCGCTCACAGCATCCTGGTGGACGACTTTTGCGAGGGATATGTCCGGGTAATTGTAGTGGAATCCATGCCCTACTCCGGAAAACCTGCAGAATCGACCACGTCAGCGTGAGCATACACAAGTCCACACTTGGCGGTGATGTCTGTGACACTCACACTTTGATCTGCGTCTTTACACCTGCCTCTCTCAGGGCACGTTCGTAGACGATGGCGTCGTCGCGCAAAGAATCGAGGCCCATCGCGTGGATGTACGCGGGCGCGAGCCCGGCGTGGGTGGCGTACAGCAGCGGCGAGAACTGCGGGTCGGACGGAGGCGCTCCGTACCACTCTGCAAGGTGATCGCGGCCGTGAGTGGGTGGTAGTACGAGAACGTATAGCGCAAACGTACTGAACAGACCGCTGATAATTTGCTGGGTGAGCGGCGGGTTCGACGCATTCTCCTCGTAATCCACGTAGTCCTTCTTCAAGCTGCACCGCGAGGGCGAACCCAATCAATTCTGGAGCATCGAAGACGTCGTTCAGGCAAGCACTCACTGGGCTGGCAGTACTTCGGGAACAACGACCCATGGCTCGCGCAGCAGCTGCCCAGTAATCGGGGTGTCCTTGAACAAGGGATCGTCACGCGCCTCGTGCGCGAGCACGGTGCTGAAGTTTGCGCCGGCAGAGTGCCCACCGATCAGGAAGCCCTTTCGCAGATCGGCCTTGAGCGACACTACGTTTTCCACGACCTGCATGCGACCCAGTGGATCAGGGGCGCGATGCGAGGATCGTGAAGAACGTCTTACCCATTTCAAGGCGGCGAAACAGTCACTGATGCCCATTGGGAACGGATACTCTGGTGCGAGCCTGATAGGAAGACATTGGTCCTTCAGGGCCCAACACTCGCAGTCGCGAAACACACGCACCTATACTCGACGTTCACCGTGACAAGTCGGAGGTCCACGCTCAAGCGACGCAGAATCGGGTCGTCGAGTTGGGTGGAGCCCACACATCCACCTGTGGTTCTCGAGTTAGCGTTGGAGAGTAAGCTGATAGAGTGGGAAACAGTCACCTCCTCCATGAATGCTGAAGTATAGTGGGAAACGCTCTTCCGGATCGTCGGTGACAGGGATAATGCAGCGCACGAGGATCTTTGCGCCATCGCTGCACACGACATCTCGGTCTTGGACGATATAGGCGGACTCTACGAGAATTTTCAGCACAGACACGAAAATACAGGAAAACACTAACCCGGAGGGAGACGCTGCCGATGATACGCGTTGCTCGGCGCGACAACCATCAAGCTGAAGCCTTCCCTGGCTTGCTCTGGCGTGGGTGGGCCCGATGGGTGGGGGGCGTTGGCGAGAGAGGCTTTTACGGCGACCGCAAACTCGGGGTCCATGTCTTCTGGGTGGCGATCGACTCGAAGTTGCCTCGGACGTGTCACGAAAAGGTTTCTTATATACACAGTAGGAGAGTATCTGCTTGCTAGAGATCAGCGCAATGACTCAGCGAAACCGCAGGTCGCATGCTCACCTGCTCCCAGCAGGTGTATACTGATGTCGTGATGAGCTCAACACGACGCGTCAGCACACAAACGAGAACCGCAGCAGATCGTTACCGATCTCACTGAGGGGGCGAAGATGAACGCTACACGCAATATGATGAGTTGCTCAGTCAGCGGATGAGACATGGTCGGTCTGAAGCCGCGGTCGAAGCGTTAGCGTGGCAGTTGGCCGAATGGTAAGGGCGCTTGAAAGAAGCGCCCTATCTTGCATTTAGTCAGGTTCGAAAACGGGTAGCGTACGAAGGCAGACGTAAGTGTTTTGTCTCCTAGCATATATACCTCATGCTGAGGAGAAAAGGCACAAGGGTCATTATGATACATGTCAGAGAACGTTCGGAATGCTACAGCTCTGCATCAGCCATCGCCAAGCATATGGGTAATCGGACCCTGAGCTCACCAAACATCTCCCCTCTGCCACGACGACCGCGTACAACCCACGACCGCTAATGCTCGCACATATTGAAATCGACTTCGAAGATCTCCTTGTTCAGCGTCACGACGAATTGCGAACGCTCCTCCATCAACCTTGCCCGGTGCTCCTCCGCCTGCGCGCGCGAGATGAGCCCTTCCGCCGCGCGGGGCACGATCATCGAGTACAGCTCCGGCGGGAGCGCGTTGAGTGCCTTGACCTTGTCGACCTCATCCATGGCCCACTCCTCCTGCTGGGGCGGGACGTCCGTCGTCGAGTGCACGCGCGTGTCGGGGTCGACGAGGAAGAACGCGAGGATCTTGCGGTGCCCGGGCCGGGAGGCATCCGCGAGCTCGAACGGCTCGACGCGGTGCTGGTAGAAGTTCGGGAACGCGATGCATTTGCCATCCTCTGCGACGACCGCGCCGAGGCGCTGGTTCAGCGGCTCGTCCTTTGCCAGGCCGTACGCGACGCCGTATCCGCGGTCGTCGCTCTGCTGGTAATCGAGGAAAACGCCCGAGTCACCGTCGTTGACGGACACGCGGAAGTCGAGGCGCGACTCGGTGATGTTCTCGCAGGAGTAGTAATAAATGCCCGTCGCGACGATGCGTTCGTTCGCCATCCCCTCGACATGCCACGAGCCTCCGGGGTATTTCGGGTTGTCGGGGGTGAGGACGATGTTCGCAAGCTTCACGATGACCTGGATCGTGCGGCCCCGAAGGGGGAAAGGATCGACGTCGTTGGGAGGCTGGAACGGAGTGGGATCGGGAATGGCGGGCCATTCGTGCATGCGATGCCATTCGCCATGGGCCGCCTGCCACTCGGGTGTGTTCTCCCCAGGGAACTCCGGCTCCGGCTCTACGTCCTTGTACCAGGTGTACGGATCGACCTCGATGGCGAGCGAGGGACGGGGGCTTGTTGCGTCGCCCAAGACCTTCTCAAAGAGCGGGACGAAGCGAGCGAGGATGGATGTGATGGCGGGATAGACCTGACGGTGGCGCGTGGGGTGGAGATTGTTGATGTAGCCGACCGCGCTGACGTCGCCTGCGTCCGATACGGTGAAATCAGTCGGAAGCCACTGGTATTTGGTCGAGACGATGAAGCTATCCCAGCTCTCGTCCGGTGACGTCGACGGGAGGTCCTTCCGCTGAGCGAGGTACGTGTCGAGCGTGAGCACCTCGAACTCGTCTGCGCTGTCCGACTGCTGGGTCCTACGGGCTAGCGTCTCGCCAATGCGAATGCAGTACAGCGACGGGTGAACGAGATCGAGGACCTGACGATTTGAACCAGGATGCCAATCTTGTTTCTCTGAGGGCACATTTTCGAGGACCGAGATGGCGTCGACGAGCTGAGTCTGGAGGACTTGCGGAATGAGAGAGCGGGCCTCGTATACAGCCCAGATCGCAGTCGCCTGGTACCAGATATCCAGATCAGTCACCAAGATTGTACGGGTAGTGGTAGGGAGGCTTACGAAAATGCCTCTCTCGCCGTCGACCTTGGACGCGAAATGGTCGAGCTCAGCAAAGATGTATTCGAGCTGAGCTGGGGACAACGGCTCGCGGGGCCACAGCTTTCTTTCAAACCGCCGTCTGTAATAGGACTTGGGCTCTTTCTCCTCTCCGACGCGTTCGTAGAAGCGTTTCTCGCCACCCCAGAGATGCTCGACGGTTGCGCGATCGTGCTCGACAATCTCATCGCGCCACTTGACGGCGATAGCTGGATCGTGGATCTTCTCCCACCAGCGTGGCTTCGCGCGGATCTTGCCGGAGTAGAGGCGCATCCGGAGCTCGACCAGCGTAACTAGTTGGAACCCGTTGACTCTGAACGGCGAAGGAAGCTCGACGCGAGGACGGGTGGACGTAAGACTAGATGAAGGATCCATGAGCAGAGAGGGGGTAGCATTGGCCGTCGAGACTCACAATCAGAGGTATATAGCACCTCTCGCTTTCCCGGCACCTTCAAACCCGAGGAAGCTGCTAGTGTATTCATGATTCCCGGGAATCCCGCTGATCGCCGTTGCGTGCGAATACGTTGAATGAGTATCAATGCCTACACAAGAAGGTCGGTTGATCTGAGTCCTAGAACACTGCATAGTGCAAATAGGCGTGACGGAAATGCGGCGGCAAGAAGCCGCGCGAAGGCTTGTGCCATCCGAAAGCATTTCGCAGAACGCAGAGAGGGGACTCTGACTCACTTTTTGTGATAAGAAGGACGCCTCGAGGAGTATGCTACGCGAACGGGTAGGGTTCTGAGTCAAAATGACTCTTTGTGAGGACCAGCCGTCAGGCGGGGACGTACACCCGTGCTCCTGTTACCGCATATGCGTCCTCTGAGCACAGCGCGAAGTTCGCAGAGTGAATGACTCACCATATGTTTCCCTACCATATCTCCAGGTCATATCTCCAGCTGTTATTGTAGGCTTCGAAGAACGGAACACGCGCGAGGCCGTCGAAGGGATGGCACGAAGTGGTAGGCGCCTTGAAGTTAAAGAGACCAGAAACTCCGGGAACGACATAATGCAGAGAGGTGCTGAAAGCGGAGCATTGTGAGGAAAGTAGGTAGTGATTCAGAGTTGACTTAGGCTGCGATCTGCAAGAGAGCTCGTCCTGGCCGGGGAAACGCTGAGTCGTACGCCGACCACCGACCATCGACGCGACCGCCCACGCGGCACGTGCGGCCGCGGTGCCATCTGTTTGCCAATGTTTGGATCCCAAAGCTGCCGACTCCCGATCTAATCTCTATCAAGTGCGTTGATTTTGATTGAAGGACAAAAGCGTGGTACAAAGCTTCCGCCACCTTGTCTTCAATGGTTTACGGCCTTCCGCCGCAGTAACCTCCCGTCTATAGCGTGCCTCGCTATGTTGTGTCATTTCAAATATGAAGACGCGTGCGGCGCTGTGAAAAGGACGGCCTCCCCGACGTGGCACGCAAGGGAGCTCTGCTTGCGTTGTCAATCTTCCCCTCGCATCAGTACTCGGAGTGGTTTACACGCATGGAGAACGTCGTCGTCGTAGTAAGTCCTCATCATGTCTTTCATGGCTTGCTCATACTAACGGCGCGTCGATGCAATGCAGCATCCGTCGCGCACTGCGAAGCATAACCGTGCGGGTCCTTTGCTCAACCACGACGTGATCCTGCACATCGCCACGCAAGTAGATCGGAAGTCGGATCTGAAGAAACTCCTCCTCGTATGCAAAGAGATATATAGAGACGGTGCGAGGCTTCTTCTGCAGGACGTAGTCCATATACGGACCGGAAGACACCTCAAATCTTTCCTCAAGTACATGCACTCGTCTCTTGCTGTCGCCCCACGCTGGCCACACCTTTCCTCGCTCTGCTTTGGAGCGACACCAGGTATACATTCTAGGCTCGGCGACGATCTGATACAAGCCCTCCCGCACATGACCAACCTCCGAACGCTCCAGTTCACGTCACCGGAAGCAATGTTCAAAGCTAAGCCGGATCTCGTTCAAGCGTTCGCAGCTCTCACTAGCGTGAAAAAGGTCGTGCTTCACAACGTCTACAAGTATTCTTGCATGCTACTCGAGTCGATGCAGTGGCCACTGACAGAAGCGCATATTTACGACGGCGGAGCACGGCACAACGACAATTCATGGGACATCGCCGATCCTGAGACTCGCCTCCACCCGCTCGCTATGCTCAAGAACACGCGCGACACACTGGAGCTCCTCGAGATCAAACGGTACCCAGAGTCGACCGGCGAATTGGGACACTACCCCGTCTACCCCAAGATGCGCGAGCTCACTCTCGTAGAAGTCGACTACCCCCTTACCCTCCCATGGGTCGTCTCGTGCCCCAACCTCGTCTTTCTCACTGTAGAGTCAGAGCAAAATAGGGACGGCGCCTGGACCGACTTCCCTCCGGACCTCGACGCTTACCGGGAGCATCGCTCGTACAACGTCGAGCAGCAGGAACTCCACGGATCGTGGTCGCGTCTTCAGCACGTTAACGCATCAGAGCTCGATCTCTACCTCCTCGGAATCACTTGCCGCCTCCCAGCCCTCTCTTTCAAATTCAAGAATGGTGGAGATGCCGTGCGATATGTTCCCGCGGTACTGAAGAACGCACAACCGACGTCTCTCCATATCTTCATTAACAGCCTCACCTCCTTCCAGTCTGCGGTGATCCTGACGTCCCCGGGCCTAGACAAATTGGACGTGCTCACCCTGAGCGCGAGTGAGATGGTCAGCACGAGCTATGCGCAAAACGACTGGATCCTGCAGCGTTATTGGGTGCGTCATCGTGCCCGTTCTTCCGACGCTGCCCGAACCCACCGCTGAGAGTGCTTTCATACTTCCAGGATTACATCAAGGATCCTCTCGCTCGTCTCAACGTGTCCACTCTCAAGATTCATCTTAAGATCTCTCAGTCTTCTTACGAGACCGAAGACGATTTCTCAGGGGGCTGGAGACCGTGTCCCGTCCGGACTCGTGTTTACACTTCGAATCCCGCAGGAAGCGCATCACGCGTTTTAAACGCGATCCCTTCACTTCAGCGAGTAGTTGTTACAATCGATTTCTGGTCCTGTTTGGGAGGGTCCCAGAGGAAGGTATCCACCGTAACTCGTGACAAGGACGGTTCTTCGTCCTAAGGAGTCCTCTGTATGGGACGTCCGAGCCAAGACGCACCTAGCTTCGTAGTAGTGAGTATGGGAGTCGTTCATCGTCGTTCATCGTTGCAATCTACACGGCTGGTGCTGACACGCGAATCATTTAGACGGACTGCCGCATTGTATATGACGACTTCATCGACTTGCTTTGTGTTGTCATAGACAAATGGCTCTCTGTATAGAATATCTAAACTCTCTATGTCCCCCAGACGCACGTAGTGCGGTCTCCGACATGCGCTGATGAATGCCGCTAGCCGCGACCCACCAACACCCAACCATCACTGACGCGCATTCCTGGCATCCGCCAGGCTTGACCGCAGTCGTCGACTCATCCTCGCATCGACTTTCTCTGTCAACCGTGGCCACAGCAGCGATTTCGTAATTACTCCTCGCCGATACTCCTTTGATTGCGAGCATTGTATTGATGACCCGCGCAAGCGACTCGGAGGGGCCAACCACACTGGCAGTTCTCCGGGGCCGCCGGCCGTCAGCCTCGCCATCGCGGGCCTGCCGGCTCGACTGGCACAATCGCGAACGCATGGTACCGCTTCAATTCAGCCCTCTCTCCCGCAGCGTCGGTAGATCCGCCCACGCCACGCTTCAATGTTGGACGTTGAACAATCTCGCAAAGCCGCGCAGTCTGGAGTGATTGGAGACGCTCGTCAGTGTGTTTCGCACAAGACACGGCGGGCATACCAACTTTTTTTGGGGGAGGAAAGGCGTGCGAAAGGCGAGCGCGGTCCAACTTTTTCCACGCCTTTCACAAGATAGTTTCTCGTGCGTTAAAGGTCAACTTTCGCACGACTTTCCCTGACAATTTTCGCCACCCCGGCCCGGTCTTCCTTTCAGTTGCGTTGTGCTGGAGGGGGAAAGGCACATAACAGGTTGCCTTTCCTCTGCCTTTCCTCTGCCTTTCCTCTGCCTTCCCCTTCCTTACCGATATTTCCCTCTCCTTTCCCACGAGAGGCAGCTAAAGGAAGTTGAAAGGTAAGCTTTCGCCCCGATTTCTGCTACCGGGACTCTACACCTGTCACCTGGTCTGAAATCCGAGCAACATCCGAGGGAAAGTGGTGGGAAAGTCATGAGGAGGGGGGACTTTTTCCGGGGAGTTCGTAGTAATAGAGGTGGCGTGCAGGTATTGCTCTGAGCTTAGGCGCAAAGGTGTTCGTACTGCGTGCTCGTGCTACAGTGCAAGACTGGATATATTATGTACCTGTAGAATAGACGCAAAGGGCTATCGAAGGTACATGAGCACTGGAATATAGGCAAACGGGAAAGAACTAGCGCTCACCCTCAGTACGGCGCGCTCGTGATACGAGTGCAAGACTGAGGGCGGCGAACCGAGAGACAGCGAGTATAAGTGAGCGAGGCCGCCGCGACGAGCGGACGGCGAGCGGAAACGAACCATCAACGAAACATACCATAATCGGAAGGAGGCGTATGTTACGCCACATCGTAAGCAAATGTGGCACTGGGTAAACTACGGCGAGGGACGGTCGCGCACACGTGCGCGACGATAAGCAATGATAAAGAAAGACACGGGGCAAAGGGCAAAGAGGAAAAGGAATCGGCGAGACAGGATAGGGCGAGACGGGACGAGGAGGCGCGGCGGGTGACCGAGCGGGTGCGCGAGGGCGCGGCGACGCGCGCGGTCGCGCGGCGGCGCGGCGCGGGCATTCCGAGTCGCGACGACGCTCCTGCGCTCGGATTGCATGCTCCAACAAGGAAATGGCCGTGAAAAGTTGGACCTCGCTCCCCTTTCACACGCCTTTCGCACCGCGTTAAAATCTGGTATGCCCGCCGTGAGATGAGTCGCGCTTCAACGGCCACGTGGACCACGTGGCATGCGCAGCCGCCGTTCCGCTAAGTTGACTTGACAGTGCCACTCGTCGATCTTTTCACCGCCCAGGACTACTTCTGCGTACACACATGGATCCGGGCGTCATCCTTGTGAGCCTGCAAACCGCTTGTAGAGTTCATGCCATACTGACTGTTCTCAAATTCCTCGTAGCCCCCCGGGCCGTTGGGCACCGTGAAGGCGTGCCCTTTACTCAACCACGACGTCATCCTGCAAATCGCCGCGCAAGCGGACCGGAAGAGTTTGAAGACCCTCCTCCTCCTATGCAAAGAGGTATATAGGGACTGCGCGAGGTTCCTTCTCCAAGACACGGTCTACTTGCCAGGCACTAGAGACCTCGAGTCTTTCCTGCAGTTCATGCGCCCTCCGCCTCCCGTCGCTCCTCGCTGGCTGCACCTCTCCTCCCTTTGCTTAGGAACGATCGAAGGCATGGACCATACGCTAGCCGAAGACCTTGCACATGCCCTCGCACACACGACCGGCCTCCGGACGCTCAAACTCACATCGCCGGAAACAATGTTCGAACACAACCCGGATCTCGTTCACGCGTTCGCAGGGCTTCCTAATGTCACGAAAGTCGAACTCTGGGAGGTATATGCACATTCATGCGTGCTGCTCGAGTCAATGCGCTGGCCACTGAAGGAAGCTGCTCTCCATGGCTGTAGTTCGTGGCAACATGACAACACGTGGGACATCGCCGACGCGGAAGCCCGCCTACACCCGCTTTCCATGCTCAAGAACGCGCGCGAGACCCTGGAACGCCTCGAGATCACCCGATATCCGGAGTCGGGTGCGGAGCTGTTGCATTACCCCGTCTATCCCAAGATGCGCGAGCTCGTACTAAAAGAAGTCGACTATCCCGTCACCTTCCCGTGGGTCGTCTCGTGCCCTAACCTCGCCATTCTCACGGTGGAGTCCGAGCAAAACAAAGAATGCGTTTACACTGACGAGGAGCCCGACTACGATGCCTATTGGGATCATCGCGCGTACAACATCGAGCAGCAGGAATTCGGTGGATCGTGGACCCAGCTCCAGCGCGTTGACGCGTCAGAGTTGGACCTCTACCTCCTCGGAATCACTTGCCGCATCGCTGCCATCTCTCTCCGGGGACGTGGAGAAGCCGAACGATACATCCCCTCGGTGCTGGAGAACGCGCGCCCAGCGTCTCTCCAGATTTATGTTCACAGCTTCGCTCCAAACCAGGTGGCATCGATCCTGACGCTCCCAGGCCTAGACAAATTGGACGTGCTTACTTTGAGCGCAGCCGAGGAAGTGAGTAAGTCCTGCCCAGTAGACGACGGTTGGATCTTACAACGTTATTGGGTGCGTGCCTCTTGTTCGTTCCCTGTGTCCTCCCACTAACAAAACGTTCATGTTTCAGGACCACGTGATGGAGCCCCTCGCCCGTCTCAATGTGCCCACTCTCAAGCTCGATCTTGAATATCGGGAGGCCCTCCAAGACCTTATGGGAACCGACCGCTCCTTACCAGCAACGTGCCCTGTTCGAGCTCGTGTTGATGCTTTGGACTCCATAGGGATCGCGTCGTGTGCTCTGGGCATGATCTCCTCGTTGAAGCAAGTAGTTGTGGACATTGATTTCCAGTCGCGTTTATCAGGGCATGGGAAGAAAGTCTTTAATGTGACTCGTGACGACGAGGGAGGTTCATCTTGAGCCCTCGATATTGGACGTCTTTTCAACGCCCCTTGTTCAGTGCCAGTAGGTACCGTAGTCGTTCACGGCGGGCCTGTGTGAACGGCGCTGACATGCGACTGGTTCAGACACGTTACCGTTGTATGAAATGTATGGATTATTGCTCAGTGCTATCACGAAACGTTAGTGTTCTATGTAGATCGCCTTTAACCTTTTCTCCACATAGACATGCATTGCATGCCACCAGCAGTGCCGACAGCGAACTACGACTGACCGCGACGACGGCCCGGGCCCGGGCTGACATCGTCGACCCTTTGATACGCACTTGTACATGGATATCCGCTTGCATATGCATTTGTGCTGGCTTGTTACCACAATCGCCGTCTCGTCATCACATGTGTTCGCCTCGCCAAGAACATTCACGACGGTCAGCCAGCGATCACTCCCCGTTGGCACACCCGCGCGACGACCGCAACCAGAACCGCCGTCCAAGCCAGCGCGCGCGAGTCGACCCGCCATAGATGCCGGCTGTCAGCATCATCGCCGACCCTTGGATAACGATGGCGAATGCATGAAAACTGTTTAGACAAGATTGCGGATTCCTTGGGGATGCCGCGCGAAGCTGCGCGCGGCCGTCTCGACCTCAGACACGCGCTTCAGTGCGCTGTTGAGCTCTGACCGAATTCAGGCCAACACTACAAGCAAGAGCGAGAAATCAGTCCGATACACGATAAAATTCACGAGTACTGCAACAAGACAGCTCAGACTGGTAATCTGCCAAGATCGAAAGGATCACCATACCACTAATGCTCGCACATGCTGAACTCGACCTCAAAAACGTCCTTGTTGTGCGTAACGACGAACTTCGAGCGCTCTTCCATCAACCGCTCTCTGACCGCCTCCGCTTCTGTGCGCCCCATCGTCCCAACAAGCGCGTGGCCCAGCACCATCTGCCGCAACTCCACAGGCAGCCGCTCCATGCCTGGAAACCCCTCCGCGTCGCGCTCGATCCACTCCGCTTGCTGGTATGGCACGTCACTCGTCGACAGCACGCGCACCGTCGGGTCGACGAGGAAGAACGCGAGGATCTTCCTATACCCAGGACGCGTCGGATCCGCGAGCGCGAACGGCTCGACGCAGTGCTGGTACACGTTCGGGAACGCGACGCACTTGCCCTCCTCGGCGACGACGTGCCCGAGCGGCTGGCTGAGCGCGTCCTGGTCCCCGAAGCCGAACGCGACCTGCCAGCCGTTGTCGTCGCCCTGCTGGTACGTCATGAAGCCGTCGCGCTCGCCGACGGGCACGCGGAACGCGAGCCGCGACTCCGTGATGTTGTCCATGGCGTAGTAGTAGAGGCCAGTGGCGACGATGCGTTCGTTCGCCATGCCTTCGACGTGCCACGCGCCGCCCGGGTAGGAAGGATTCTCGGGAGTGAGGTGGATGTTGGCGAGCTTGACGATCACCTGGATAGTGCGGCCCTTGAGAGGGAACTCGACGCGCCCGTCGGTGGAGGGTGGCTTGAACGGTGCGGGATCAGGGATGACGGGCCACTCGTTGAGGCGCTCCCAATCCTGCTGTTCTTCCCATTGCGAGTCCGTATCCTCGAACTCGGGTTTCTCGAGTGGGTACCAGTCGCCGGGATCAGCTCGGACAGCGAGTGGCGAGTCGGGTGACAGCGTATCTGCGAGAACGTTCTCGAAGAGGGGGACGAACTGTGATAGGATCGACGTGATCGTGGTGTATATGGCCGGATGTTGCAGCGGGGACAGATTATTGATGTAGGCGAGAGGTACGACTTCGCCGGTACTAGAGACGCAAAAGTCGGTAGGGAGCCACTGGTGGTGTTTTGAGATGGCGTAGTAGAGGGTGGTGTACTCGAAAGTCAAGTCATGGCGTGAGGACATATAGCTATCTGCGTCCAAGAGCCCCAGATGGCCTTCGCCTTGCGGTTGGATGTATGTCTCGCCGATGCGAAAACAGTACAGAGAAGGGTGCGCGAGGTCGAGAATTTGACCGTTCGACCCGGGATGCCAATCTTTCTGCTCTTCTGGTATGGACTCGAGGGCGTAGACGTCTTGCAAGAGTCTATCCCGCAACTCAGAAGGGACGAGGGAGCGCGACTCGTACACCTTCTTGACGGCGCTCACCTAGAGCAACATCGACATTTTAACGCAAGATTGGAGTACGAACGGTGACTTACATATATGCCCGTTTCTTCATCACGCCGCGCTGCATCGTAGCGTAGCTCGTCGAAGACGTAGTTGAGCTGAGCATCGGTCATGTGGTCCCGCGGCCACTGCTTGGTCCCGCTTCCGACTTCGAACCGTTCCTCACCACCCCACAGCCTGTTCACCTCGAGCTTGTCCTGTTCGACCATCTCCTCCCGCCACTTCGCGACGATGTCCGCATCGCGCACCTTGTTCCACCATCCCGGCTTCTGGCGTATCTTGCCCGAGAACAAGTTCATGCGATGCTCGATAAGCGTAATTGGATCACGCTCCCTGAAGGAGAAAGGGTGTGGAAACTTGGGGATGGGTTCAGATTCCATCACGGTAGGAGCGGTGCGTGCTAGAGCTCTTCTCGGCGGGCCATTTATGAGGTTGGCCGACGGGGATCTTCGGCAAGTCTGCGAATCCGGTTATACCGTGGAAATAAAGTTGGTATGACATGGCGACTTACCTAGAATCGGCATGGCAGGTTTATAGAGAGCGTGAACTTGACAAATTGGAGGGGTGTGCACGGGGCACGATATGAATCTTGCAAGGCTCACTGGCACGGTTCCTGAGATGAGCACATATAAGAGATAGGGTACTAGCACGTAGCACACTTACAAGAATAATGCCATAGTAAAGCTCACAAGTGAGTCGACGATGAGCGGAGCCAGGGAGGTGACCAGAACTCGCGCCGGTGGATCGTCGCGGTCAGTGCGGCCTCAAGGCCCAAGTCACGTGCCGCATTTCAGACGCGCCGCGCCCGCCGGCGGTGCGCGTGGGCTTTAGCGAGTCCGTGCACTGTGCATCTCGGTCTTTGAGTCGGCCTTGGCTGATACTTGAACCTCTCCTCGTCTTCCCTCCTTGACCCATCCTTAGTTCAGAGTTCTACAGCTTTCTTAGCCTTTCAATCAACGGGCCAGCGGAACAACCTATCGGTGGACCGTCGTTGGGCTCTATAGGACGATTCGGGGTGGTACTGACAGGATGGGTGGCAGAATCCATCATACGGGCCGCGGTTTAGAGGTATGTGGCGATTAGATCTTTTCTGATGCCCAACTAAGTGACTAGCAGGCTACCTCCGCTCTCTCTTCGCCTGGTGTACTTCGTCCCATGCTCAATTACGACGTCCTTCTTCTCATCGCCGAATGGTCCGACCGGCGCACCCTTTGTGCACTGATGCTTGTGTGCAAAACTCTTTATCCGGTATGCGCAGGGTTTCTTTTGTGAGACCTAATTCGACTTTGCAGGAATCGCGAAGCTGCGTCCTTCGTTAGTTTCATGCGCGTTCGGCCGCGTCGTGCCACTCATGTTCAGGGCCTCAGCCTGTGGTCGCGTCTTCGCTCTCTGAAGATCGGCCCCGAATCGTTTGAAGCGTCTGTAGCCCAAGCTCTCTCGAGCGCGCTCGTGCACGCCGTGTTTGTTGAGGACTTGGAGTTTTACAGCTCGGAGGTGACTCTCAGCTCTCACCCGTCCCTTCCTTCCGCCTTCGCTGCGCTCCCGCATGTCAAGCATGTCGCCCTCCACTACCCGGGTCCATCCACAGCTCTTATGCTCACTCTCGCGCGCTGGCCGCTCGAGACGGCTCATATGAAGGATTCAGATTGGGACCAGCGCGATCCACTGGTTATACTTCAGAACTCGCGGGAGACGCTGCAGCAACTTGACCTCGACGAATGGCTATATCTCGAACAGGACAGTCTACACTCCTCGATACCGCTTTATCCAGCGATGCGCACGTACGTCTCTTCGCTTGGAGAGACTCCCAATACACTTCTCCTCGCAGGCTCTCTACCCAACCTCGTACACCTGGAATTGACGACCGTGGAATCCAAGGAAACTCCGTACGAAGACGACGATTATGCGTATTACGATACTGTCCGGGAGGAGAACGTCCAACAGCAGCTCGCGATGCAATCATGGGCCCATCTGGAGACATTCCGTGGGACAACTCTCGATCTGTACATGCTCGGAATTCAGTGCCGGATTTTCGACGTCGCAATCGACGTAGGTCCCCAGTCGTTCCGGCTCGTCCCTGCCGTTCTAGTAAACGCACGCCCAACCTCGCTGCACATCAAGGATGAACGCGCCCTGCCTTGGCGAAGCGCTCTCAAGATCATTCATTGTGACGGCCTCGAAGATCTTCGAAAGCTCACTGTAGGCCCGCTCAACATACCATTCGACGTCAACAAGGATACCAGTCTTCAGGCTGAAGACTTCTGGGTACGTATCGCCCTTTTCCGAGTTCGTCCTGGATGACTGATCGATCTCGTAGGACGAACTTCTCACCGCGACGTCCGTCCGGCGTTCTCTCACTTCACTTTGTCTGAAACTCAATTTCGTCGGCTACGCGGCGCCTGGAGAACTGGTAGAAACCCCGTACGAAGACGAGCCTGGGTACTCTCAACAACTCTTTGTCTCTCCGATTCACGCGCCTCACCGGCCTTTTGGTGCGGCAAAATACCCCTTCACCCTAGACGTCTCGCGGCTCGCCCAGCGCATGTTCGATGCGCTGCCACATCTAGAGGAGTTTGAGACCGACCTTGGCCCCGATCCGCTCAAGAGTTTCCCCCCTCGGAGGACGTTCCGTGCGTCTCGCGGAGGGAACCTAGTTGTTGTCACCCCGCGGGAATAGCTTGCAGCGTGCTATGTTCAAGCCGTCTCCCGAGGCGAGGCCCGGGTGCGCGCGAGGTGCGCTGAGGTGCGTGTCTCTGGACAAACGGCGCCGCTTCGCGACGATGGCGCGTCGTAACATCAGTATCGGCCGAGATGGAAAGTGTTTCTATGTATCATCAATGTTGGAACCTGGGTTGGATAGTGTCGTGACATCTCTTGGACATGGTCGTGCTTGTATTAGGCCTAGGACGGTGTGCGCGAAGCTGAAGTGTACGATGGTTGCTAGCTGTTTCCCTAGTAGCTACTTGCTACCTGTAGCTCTACTTAGCGGAATGTATCTATGTGCACATGAAGGTGTGATTTTTGGGGGACTTGTATGGGCATGCGGCAAGCTCGACTCGTCGAGTGAATTGGCTCGCTTCATCGAAACGCTCACGTGAGCTGCAGCCACACGCGCGACACGCGAGGACGCGCGTCGAGCGTCCGAGCGCGCGCTACCTGCTTCACGTTGAACAACGTCCTCTACCACGGAATGGTGAGTCAGTCTCCCCAGCCTATCTCCCACTATGACCATTGAGTCTGAGACTCCCTCCCAGGATATCTTTCCCCCTACAGCCGCGTCCGGAGAGCGTAACGGCGCGAAGTTGTGTCACGATGCGCTCCTCCACGTTGCTGCCGAGTCGAGCAGAGACGTCGTCCGCCAGCTCATCATGACGTGCAAGGATCTCAATAGAGACTGCGCCCGGTTTCTTCTACGCCATCAAGTTCAACTCTACACCGAAGCCAGCGTCATTTCCTTCCTCCACTTCATGCGCGCGTACGAGGGATCACGGTGGCGCCACCTCACATCTCTCCGGCTGGGAGGGGACTGGTCCGTGTTCTGCTTGGGTACAGTGTCTTCCTTCATCGACACCATCTCCCTTGCGAGAAACCTTGAAGAGCTAGTGCTTGACGACACGGAAGGGGTCCTGGAATCATACCCTGACCTCTCCGCCACTCTCGCTCGTCTTCCAAACATCAAACAATTCACTGCGCGTAAAGCGTTCAGTCAACATCTCCCGGCGCTGATAGAACATAACGAATGGCCTCTGAAAACGGCTCGACTGGAAGCGTACGGTCGTGCGAGCGCAGTGCCTTCCTCCCTCCCGGCCGACGAACACTCGCAGCTCCGCCTGCACCCGATTACCTTATTCGCAAGGAACAGGTCGACCCTCGAATCGCTCTTCCTTCACCGATGGTTCATATGTGACACACATCCACCGAGTATGATAGTCTACCCTCACATGCGCGATGTCACGATCTGGGCCGTCGACCTCGTTGCGACATTTCCGTGGACACAGGCATGCCCAAAGCTCAGCAGGTTTTCCGTCTCTACGACTCATACGGCGGCGGAGAACTTCGAAGACCTATGTCATCTCCGGGACTTTAATGTCGGCCAACAACTCATGCACGGTTCATGGCCCCAGCTGCAGGACGTGGGCGATTCCAATCCTGTGGACCTTTTTGTTACCGGCATCACCTGCCGTGTTCTCAACCTCTCCCTTTATTTCACCCTCAAAACGCTCCGATGTGTCCCTGCGGTAATGGAGAAGGCACTGCCATCACATATGAAGCTCTATCTGGATCCGGACTTGCCCGACCCGCAGTCGTTGCGCCACTTTTTTATGGTCCCAGGCTGGGGACGGCTCACCGACCTCACGCTCAACGTGAAGGAGCGCGCGAACGCAACGGGCCTGTTCGTTCGCTTACACTTGGTACGCATCCAATTGCCACGCCTCGCGCCGTCCTCGCTTACCGACTGTATGCCAGGACGGTCTCCTCGACGCTTTCACCTTGCTTCGACTTTCCGCTCTCCGTCTCCACATCTCCCTCCGTACAACTACACGAGCACCCACAAGCGACGTCTCTTCCAGGATAGGCACAAACGAGCACACACATCCCGTCAACTTTGCGGACGGTATCGCCTGCTGGCGTCCCGGTCAAGTCTCCGAAATTTTGCCCATCACACGGGTCCACGCGTATGCGTACACGGTTGAGCCCGAAGCTCTCGCTGCGCGCGCGTTCGCCGTGCTGGAAAACCTGGAGACGTTCGTGTTCGGGCTGGAGTGGGAAGCGTGGCCAAGGAACGTGAAGAAAACTGTCACAGTAAGCAGGGAGGGTGGCGTAGTGTCCGTCAGCTCGCGTGGTCCGCCGCCGATGGATGGGTAGCTCTTCCCAGTGGTGGGGGACGTGACTGCCAGGGTAGCGCAGTTCTTCTCCGATGCGGCCACTGGCATGCCAGCAGCAAGCAATTGATGACCATGTATTTAGTAGAACAACAAAAGCTCGTCAATCCAAATACCACCTTGACTCTGTTCCTTGAGACATTAGCTGGTGGTCCTATGGCGGCGAGGGGAGAGACGGCTCGAATCGGACTTGGTCGCTGTTCAGCCACATGCGCTATTTGGTATTGTGATGACGGGCGCTTCTACACCGTAGACGCGTATGCACGCCCGAAACCGTACGTTGGCGGCGTTCATTGAACCGTTCAACGTTCAGCTCGTCTGCAATGACCACCCAGGAGTCTGCGCACTCTCCCATTTTGTTATCTGCATAATGTCTGCTGTCCGTTCTCGCTCGTGGCTGTCTTTCGCCAAGGTTCGTTCACCAACGCAAGTGCTCCCCCAGTCGGTCTTTCGCTGCAGGAAGAATGTTCGACTCCCGGAGAGGTCGGCAGACAGAGACAGGTTACACACGCGCTGGTCGGGCCTATCCTTTGCACGAAGTACGTCCACCGCCTTTCCACCAGACCGTTTCTGTCAGGTCATGACATAGGCTAGGCCTTCACAGCTCTTCCCACATACCTATCCCCAGTGCTCGCACACTGAGGGTTGATTCCTCGCGAGACGATCCTGAAACTCTCCTTCCAAGCCTTTCTCGACTCACCGTCGCCGAGATTTTTCCCAAAAGTCCACCCTCTGACTTTGATCATGCCGTCATTGTTTTATTACACCCAGAAGACTTCGATGCCCTCCTGCTGCCGCTTCTCGAGTCCGAGTCGTCCAATCTCACCTATCCCCGGACGGAGTCATCCCAAGCCTTCCGCATCGCGAGCGCAGGACTGAAAGGCTTAGGAATGTTTGCCATGAGAGACATCGGTCGAGGAGAACTTATACTCCGTGAGAGGCCCTTGATTGTAACGCCTATAGTTATTCCCTCGGCTCGCGTCCACGTTCCTGGGGGTTGGTACAGCATGTTGGACAAGGCAGTATCCTTGATGTCACGTCACGAACAAGACAGTTTCTTCGCATTAAGAAACGTTGACTCATCCACTCTGTCGCGCGCCGTGGGTATCTTCAACACGAACGCCTTTAGCCTGGGCCCCTTGGCTGATATCGGCGAGAAATATGGGGCGGTCTGCAAAATCTTGTCTCGCGGCAATCACAGGTGAGTCTTCTCTTCAACCACGGAGGGTACTGCGTTCATACCCGTTCCAGCTGCTCTCCCAACGCCGACTACCACTTCAACGTCTTATCCTTTTCGTTCGAGCTCCGCGCGCTCTTCAATATTCCCTCCGGTTCCGAGATTTTCACCTCGTATATCTCCCCTCGCCTTTCCTATAAACACCGTCAAGAACATCTTTCCTCCGTCTATGATTTCACCTGCACCTGCCCCACCTGCTCCCAGTCTCCCCAGGATCTCAAACAAAGCGACAAGCGGCGTCTAGAATTGTGCTCCATCGAACAAAACCACTCGAGGCGCGACGCCGAACTCTTACGCTGGGTGCGAAGCCCAAACATGCCAGACTTGCACGTAGGCCGCGCCGATCGGAGGTACATGGACGCGTTCGAAGCCGAACGCGTCTACTTCGACCCGGTGTGGGAGGGGTGCGCGGTACGCCTCGTCAAGGTGTGCTGCGCGCTGGAGGACGCAGAGAGCGCGAAGCACTGGGCGAGGCTCGCAGCGGATCTGAGCCGCGTGTATACGGGAAGCGACAGAGGGTGGGATGCCGTTGCCGCGGAGCCTGAGCGCACGGCGTGGTGGGGCGCGAGGCGCAAGGCGAGAGAGGGAAGAGATGTAGGAGACCTTGTATAGGTATGTGGGACTGCTAGTTTCTGCTCCATCTTTCTTTGCGTTTATCACCTTACCTGCGTATCTTGGCAAGACGCGTACGAAATGTAGGACTAGCTCGCGGTGGACGTTGTAGTCGAGTGATGATCTAGTCGTGTACTTCTCCCTCGTAATTCAGCCGAGCACGTTTTCATCGTGATAATTGGCCAGCGCGTGGCTTCAACCAGGTCCCTCAACGCTCTAACTCACTACATGGCCAAATAGCACGCCAAAGGGAACGCCACCTCCTTTCCTGCGAGGCTGCGACCGACTCTGTCGCGTCCCCATTGCCGCACGTAGGTGCTATCAGTTCTCTGCGTCCCCTCCGTCCAATCTGCACCGACTGTTTCGAGCATATGCCATGGTCAGAGTTCTGAGGCTGCCTTTCGGCGAGCATAGCCGCTCAACTCCTCGTCATTCAATTGCAGGCTCAGCACACGATACCAGTCTTCGCAAGACCAGTAATGGGATTAAACCACGATATTCTGCTACATGTGGCCGCCATGTCACGTTCTACGGGGACCATTGCAAACTTGATGAGTACTTGTAAGGAGCTCTACCGTCACTGCCCAAAGTACATCCTGCGGAAGGGCGTGCGCTTGCTCTGGGAGGACACCACCGAACGTTTCCTTCGTTTCATGGATCTTCCGTCTCACCCACGTTGGCGACATCTCTCTTCGCTCCACATCGGTAGCTCTATGATGCCCCGGCTACAACTCGAGGAGGCCAGCATGACGCTCGTAGATCTGTATTCTCTCGGCCTCACCTGCCGCATACTCAGCATTTCGATCGAGCTTGAGCCTGGGCTACTTTCTGCCGTCGCCCCAGTTTTGACCAACGCTTTCCCTGCGTCCCTTACCCTCGTTTTCTGTCCTCTAGAGGTAACTCCGGAGGATATCGTGCACGTCCTGCAGCTCCCGGGGCTCAGTCAGCTTGCGGACCTCACATTTCGTATAATGCTCGTTCCGTACGGCTGCTACCATCCACCGCTCTGTGCATACGTCGTACGTCTCCGACTGTTTGCTCCGTCTGGTACTATTCTCACCACCCGCGTTTCTCTCGTCATCTAGGAAGTTATCCTGGATGCGCTGGCTACTCGCAAAGTCTCCATCGCCACGCTCCGCCTCGTTCTCCACCTCGTACATCGCTCCGAGTCCTCGGCCGTCCAGCAGACTGGGTCGACTGTTCCTGCGGATCCCCCTGCGACCATCTCGGAGAACATGGACGATCCCTCCTTCGACGAGTGGGAGACCAGTCACAAGTGGCGGGAGGGTCTTTTGCCGCCAGCTCCCATCACTCTCGTTGAGGAATATGTCTACTCGTATGACCCGATGGACTTTGCAGGATACGCATTTTGCGCCCTCTCGTCCTTGGAGCAGTTCGAAGTGCATGTGTCGTGGTCGGTGCATCCGCGGGAAGAAAAGCGGGACGTCGCTGTCAAGCGCGATGGCAGCGTTGTGGTGCGCACTCCCGTCACGAGTAGATACTTCACCGACGACGATGTATTGTAGTCTCCCGATCTCGCGTTCAGTAACATTCGGGTCAATAGGCATCACGGAATACGAGGAATTTTCATCTCCACGTGAATTCCCTCCGAGCTGGACATTCTCTCCCAAATACAGCCGTCTCGCCGCTCGCCCGGCCAACCCCTCGTCCCTGATTCCGTCACCGCCCCCATTCCTGCCATTCATCTGATCATTTGTTAGTCTCGCGATGCGAACGACAAGAGAAGAAGCTACTGACATTCGTGGACGGACACCCGAAGGATACCTCGCTCCTCGCAGCCAGCCAAGCATTGCGCGACGGCTGTCCGCCAGCCGTTCTCGTCCTGCGGACCGTCACAGTAGGCGCGGTATTCCACGAGCTTAAGGTTTGCGAAAGGAGCCGCGTAAAGTGCTGTATCAATCTCGACGCGCGCGAGCTGCGCTGCTGCGAGAGAGCTTGTCATATCCTGCGCTAGATGGGTGATGACGACCTCCGCGAGACGATCGGAGCGCACGTTCCCCAGCGTGCTCGCGACCCAGGCGGACTCGAGGCCAGAGAACGTGAGCTCGATGCGCTCCAGTGAGCCGTAATTGCGTATTGCTGGAGAAAACATTAGATTCCACATTTGGGACAGAGGAGCGAGCGCACCATCGCACGTGTCCGGACCGGCTGACGCCATCCCGGGGCAATGAAGCATCAAGCGTGTGACCAGCTGACCAGTAAGACGCATAATCCGGTTTGCCAGACCGAACGTCTCGTGTATCTAGAGAGGACAATGTATTAGCGAATTATGACCTGACGAAGAGTCGACGTACATCGAGAGTCTTGATGTGTTCTAGGGGCTGGATCTCCCCATACAGTGCTACGTGCATTCGATCTGGCATCCACATGCATCTCCAGACTTGAAGAGACTCCAGTCTCCTTAGCGGCTGAACCAGCTGCCGGAGATGTCCGAACGACATGAACTTGAAGTTGCGAAGCGCGAACGCACGTAGAGTCACATGGCACTGTGTCACGAACGACGTCATGAACGCCATGAGGACGTTGGGTACTGTCCAGCTGTCCGATACGAAGACGAGAGATTCTAAATTAACGAGGCTTTTGACTGCATTGGGTGCCATGGGCATCTGTGTGGGGCCCCCGAGGTGGAGTGAGCCGTCGCGCCAGTCACTTCGCGGGCGGAGGGAGATGTGAGAGCGAAGTTCGAGAACGAGCGCGCCAAGGTCGGGATTGCTGGATACAGTCCTGGAGAAGAGAAGATGATGTTTGAGCTTGTCGAGCCAGACATATGCATACAGCCTCGCACGTGCGCCGGCGAGCCAACCCTGACCGAGCAACGCGCATGTGCAGAGACCGCGATAAGCTGTCGAAGGTGAGGTCTTCACGTCTTCGGCCAGCATGTCCATAATGTACCAGATAATTTCTGTTGGAATCAATAGAGACATTGTGCAGCGAGGAGGATGCGGCGAAAACTAGGGGCGGATGATGGTGAGCCGGAGAGACAGGTGAGGGGCGCTAGATCTTCACGAGGGACGAGTGAAGGGATAGCAGACCGTCTATGGCAAGACCGAAAGCGGAGGGAACGAGCGTCTCTCTTCTCTCGTTCGTCCTCCGCTTTCGCCCTAGCCTATCGGCGCATATACCCAGCATCCTGCAGCATTCCACGCGCCGATTCCGTTTAATTACTTTTTAATCACTAGTATACACCCTCTCCATCATGTCCATCCCCACCGATATCACCGATCTACTAGGAAACCCTCCCCGCGACCCTACTAGCGACGCCCCTCCCGATTTCAGCACCGCCGAACACGAGCAAACCCGGAACGATACCATGGCAAGTGAGCACTGTGACGAACCTACTGCCCTCGCAATCCTCAAGTATGCGTGGAACCGTGACCATGAGAAGAACGTCGCCGCGTGGGCCCGTTACCAAACTCTCCTTCAGGAAGAGGAACTCCGTCGCCAAGAGGGTGCGCAAGATTCCGTTCCCGCGAAGACCTCTGTGGCTTTCCCCACTATCGACGACAATGCCCCTGCTACGTGCGACATGCTCCCGATTGCCGAGTGGGCGCGCAACGCGCTTGCTAAAGGCGAGTACGCTCCACTCTGGTACTGCAGTCATGAAGGTCGCCGCGATGCCAGGGAGCGCCTCCACAAGTCCGCCGGCCTCGTCGACAAGGAAACACACCTAGAGGCCTCCCTCGACCACGCAACTGGGCGTTTCACTTGGGCAGCGGCCTCAGTGGGAGCTAAGAAGAGCCCGAACGAGATCCCTGATTCGGCTCTGACGCGTGCGCAATTCACGGAGGCCAAATACCCATTCCTACGTCTCGTCGAGGAACTCAAGTGGCCAGACGCTTGGATCACGGGTTGGGCCACCCTCTTCGGCCATATCGAGGACAGCACCCTACCCATGACGCACTCCAATGGTTGGGCCGCTCTGATGGAGTACCTCATGCGTACCCGCCGCGACGTCGCGCTCTGCGTCACAGAGAGACGAGCTTCCGTCCCGAACTTTGCGATCATCAACGAGAAAACGCTCAACGATATCCTCCAGTCTCTCGATCGAGAGGAGGCTAAGCGTGAAAAAGAGTCCCTCACCGCGCAGAAAGCTGAAATCTCTCGCATACTCGCTTCCGTGAATTCCTCTTCCGTATGTTTTCATTACCTATCACGTTACCGCTTGCACTAACAAATTCCCTCCTTTTTTCATCCTCCCAACGCCAATCCTCTCCTTCCTCCTCATCTTCTCCATCTTTCCTCTTCTTTCGGCACGCACCTCGGCCCCCCGCACTCTGCGGCCGTCGGAACGACGTGCGTGCCCGCTTGTCCCCCCGCTCTCTGCGGCCGTCGGAACGATACGCGCGCTACCTTGTCCCCCCGCACTTCGCGGTCGTCGGAACAACGCGCGCCCCACCTTGTCCCCCCGCTCTTCGCGGTCGTCGGAACAATGCGCTACCTTGTCCCCCCGCACTTCGCGGTCGGTCGGAACAACGCGCTACCACCCTATGCGCCTGATCCCCTTGCAATGCTTTGCGGGATTTACGTCCGTCAATCACCGCTGCGCTCCGCACTGCGCTCCTCGTCTTCTGCGCCGCCCCGCGTCCCTGGCCTCGTCGCCTTCTTTGCCTTCAACGCGCGTTCGGCTCCTTCCACAGACCGCGCGATCACGATACGGCCTAGACATACCACGCTCATCTCGCACGCGTGGCGACCGATCAGCTCGGGGCTCACCGCCCGAGACTTCCTCGTCATTTTTTCCATCTGGCGCCGCAGTCGCGACCTCCGCGTGCGCCGTATGCCTCGGTCGCCACAGCCATCGTACCCAGGACTGTCGAGCGTCCCACCTCAAGTATCATCCCACCCAACCCGCTTTCGTCAAACGCCCTACGAATGGGCGAGGGATCGTCGTCACCACCACCAACGAGGCAATCTGTCTCCGTCACAACATCCCTCGGCGGTGCCCCGGCTGCCCCTTACCTCACAAATGCAGCGGTTGCGGGGACACATCACACTGCGCTCAGGACTGCCATCTTGCACGCGAAGGCGCATCCGCGCACTCCTCTTAATGCGGACGCGTGGGATGCAGAGCTCCGTGCGACGGGTCTGCTCTCGCGATACCCACTCCTCCCTCGATCCATCCGCTCCGGTTTCATCATTGGGGTCCCGCCTATCGTTCGAACTTTCTGCCCCGACAACTCCCCAACTATATCCGACAATCTCTCTCAATTTCACGAAATCCTCGCGAACGAGCGACACCACGGGCGCTATCTTGGACCTTACTCCCGATCTGAAGTCGAGGATGTTTTGGGCCCTTTTCAGACCTCCCCACTCTCTCTCATTCCTAAGCCCCACAAGCCCACCTCTCTACGTCTCATTCAAAATCTCTCATACCCCTACATCCCAATCCAGCCCGGCATCTCCTCCATCAACTCTGCCATGGATGCATCGCAGTTTCCGTGCACCTGGGGAACTTTCTTCGCGGTCTCTCTCATATGTGGCATGCTACCACCAGGCTCGCAAGCAGCTGTGCGCGACATTTCGGAAGCGTTCCGCTCCGTACCCCTCCATCCATCTCAATGGCCAGGTGTTGTCGTTCGGACTGGGGATGACGAGTTCGATGTTGACCTCTGTGCTATGTTTGGCGGTCGCACATGTGTTGGAGTCTACGGTTCTGTGGCTGATGCTGCAGCTGACATCATGCGTGCGCATGGTCTCGGGCCCCTGCTCAAGTGGGTCGACGATCATCTTTTCTTCCGCATCCGTCGTCAGCACCTTGTCGAATTCAATAAACGTCGTCAGCTTGTTCGTGCACGGATCACGCAGCATGGCGGCCGCCGCACTTCAGGTGGCCGTCTGTGGTACGCAGGCGAAACACTCCCAGATGATCGTGTGGCGGAATTTGTCGAAGACTTCACCTTCCCCATCGTGGACCTCTCTGGCGCGTCTCCATGACCGCCCGCGTGCGAAGAATTCACTTACTCCTTTGCCGACATTGATCGCATTTCCGAGCGGCTTGGCCTCCTGTGGGCACTACTCAAAGATCAATGGTGGTCCTCTTCACCAACATACACCGGCTGTGTCTGGGACTTGGCAGCCTGGGTCGTCTCTCTCTCCCCAGAAAAAATCGACAAGTATCTTGAAGCGATTCGCATTTTTCGCTCCTGCCCGACCCACACACTGCGTGACATTCAGTCCCTTTATGGTAAACTCAACTATACATCCCTTGTTGTCCCTTCCGGCCGCCCTTACCTCGTCCACCTGGAGCGTGCCATGGCTGTCGCATCCGACAATCCGTATGTCCCTCGACATGCGTGCGTGTTTTTTGCCCTGCATCTGCTCGGTGCCACTCACATTTTCCCCCTACTTGTCAGCCCACGTGGCCTTGCCGCTGACCTTGACTGGTGGCAGGCCCGTCTCCACTCCGGCCATGTCCGGCGCCCCATCCCACGGCCCATCCCCCTCCATGATGGGCAGGCTTACTCCGACGCTTCCTCCGGAGTGGGTCTTGCCATCGTCATTGCGGGCCGCTGGCGCGCCTGGCGCCTCCTCCCAGGTTGGCGCGCGATCGGAGACATTGGGTGGCTCGAGGCCGTTGCCTTTGAGTTACTTGTCCGTACCCTCTTCGCGACGCCCAATTGCCCCCGCCATGTCCGGGTCTTCGGAGACAACGAAGGGGTCATCGCGGGTTGGCGAAACGGTCGCAGCCGGAACCTCGCTGTTAATGACGTCTTCAAACGGCTCCACCCGTTCTTGGACGACTTGGGTGCCTCCGTCCATACACGATACGTTCAGAGTGCCCGGAACCCAGCTGATGATCCCTCCCGCGGCGTGTATCCTCCCACCGCCCTCCTCCTTCCACCTGTCGAACTCCCGAGTGCTATCAAACCTTACTTCGTCGACTGGGATGCCCCCTTCACCCCCGCGGAATCCGCTGCGCCCCGCGAGCGCCCCCTTCCCAAGCCCCGCCCGCTACCCACGCATGATGTCCTCGAATTCAACTCTGCACCAGAACGCCTCGGCGGGTCTCTCGCAACCGATGACCTCTTCTGGTATGACGAACACGGCTTCTAGATTTCGCCTCGCAAGCCCGCTCTTGCCCCTTACATCCGCACGCCGCCCCCGCGCTTATCATCCTGGACTCACGCCGGTCCCTTCCGTCCTCCGCCCGCACTGCCTCGCTGTCGACCGTCTCCACCTTTGGCGGCCCGTGGATTGTGCATCAAACACTAACGCGGGCCTCCTTTCCTTTGACGAGCTTACCCGGATCATGCATGCCCTGCGTCTTGGGTATGCGGACTCAACGGCAGAAACTTACGGCTCGGGCCTTCTCGTTTTCCACGTGTTTTGCGACTCTCGAGGCTATGCGGAGAAGCTGCGAGGCCCTGCCCATCGACAAGTCTTGCGTTCCTTTATATCCTGTCTCGTGGGTTCGTACTCTGCATCTGCTGTCAAGAACATGATTGCTGCGGTTCATGCGTGGCATATCATTCACGACCTTGAGTGGTCTCTTTCACTGGATGACCGGCGGAATTTCATCCGTGCCGCTGAAGTGCGCGCGCCACCCGGTCGACGCAAGCGCGCCCCTCTCCTACTCGACCACCTCTTGGCGCTGCGCCCGGCCTTCGACTTCTCTCTCCCACTGGACTGTGCTGTCTGGGCTGCTCTCCTGATAATCTTCTGGTGCACTGCTCGTTGTGGGGAATTTCTCATTGATCGCCTCGATGATTTTCGACCAAACATCCATGTACAGCGCCGGCACATCCATGTCGAGAAGATCTCCGGACGTGACATAATGGTCTTTGCGCTACCCTGGACGAAGACGACTCGTTTTGCTGGTGCAGATGTCTTCTTCTCGCGACAACCCGGAGCCTGTGATCCTTTCACTGCCATTGAGACGCACTTCAGTGTCAACAACCCTCTCCCCACTGAACCTCTGTTCACCCACTCTGTCGACGGAAAACGCCGCCCACTCACGAACATGGCATTTCGAAAGCGCGTCTCCCGCGCAGCTGCTTCTGTGGGTATACAACTGCCAATGGGCCATTCCGCCCGCATCGGCTCCCTTCTTTGGTACATCCTCAATGGGATGCCTTTCAAGGAGGCCATGGTGAAGGGAAGATGGCGCACGGACGAGTCTTTCAACCTATACCTCCGCAAGCACACACAAATCCTCGCGCCATACTTGGAGGCGAACTCTGCGCTTTACACAGAACTCCATGAGCGCGCATGTGGTGGACCGGGACCCGCCTCGAGCGTGAGTCACTCCTCTCCTTCTTCTGCTGGGACTCCCGCGAGTGCTCGCGCGATGCGTCGCGTCGCTCCTTCGAGCATGGGAATCTCGCTGACACTCGCACTCGTTTTCCGCAGAAGAACATCGAGACGGACGCTGGAGGAGCCCGCGCACCGCACTCGCGCGCGACGTCCGAGAGCACCACACGGACTGAGCACGCGGGGCCGCGCGCGCCGGGCCTCCTATCCCGTTGACATCATTATCATTATGTTTACTATATACTGTGTCAATACATATTCGCACGCGATACCTGATCAACAGCTGGCGTGAGCGAGCGAGGGAGTCCATAGACGATGACACAGCATCGTCCGACGCGTGCGGAGCCCATGATTTGCGCTTGTTAGGATCAAACGCCTTAGGCTTCCCGATGCGATCTTGCGCCTTTCACGTCGCGCAAGTTCGAATCCGCACATGGACCGGGAATTTTCAAACGGTCACCGGTAGGAATTCAGTGCATCAGGATACACGGGGATTAATGTCATCTACGCTGTCAGGCCCAGCAGCCACTTCAACCCCTCCCTCATTTGAGTGTCCACTTCGGCTGTGCAGGCTAGTGTTGGCAACAGATAATGAGTTCCGTGGACGAGCCCATCATGACTACGTACGGAGGCGATAAGCAACGCGACAAAGGAATTAACAGAGATCGCGCGCCCTTACCGGAAGAGCTTCGTCTTTACTCCTGCCTCACGCAAGAGACGTTCATATAGGAGTCCCTCGTCCCTCAGCGGGTCGTTGCCCATCACTTGGAAGAATGCAGCCGGAAGTACGGCATGCGAGGGCGCAAGTAGGGGAGACATTCGAAGATCTGTGAAGGGCTGGGGGTCATAGTGCGCTGGATACGGCTGTCAGTCCGCGCGCGAAGCCAACAAAAATAACGACGTACAGTAGAAGAAAAGGGCCGAATGTTTGTTGAGAATAGGTGTGTCCGTGAACAGGTCCATCGATTTCAGCTCGGCTTTGTACCTGACAGGCGTCAGTACAACTGGGTGAGCGGCCGTTGAATACGGAAGACAGCGAAAACATACTGCTCTGGGTAGCAATCGGGGTGGCAAAGTCCCGGTTCCCGGAGGTACTGGCCCGTCGGCTGCTTTCCAGCGAAGAACGGGTCGTCGCGAGCCTTCAAAACAACCGCAGCCGTAAGATTTCCCCCCGCAGAGTCTCCGCCAACGATGAATCCTTTGTTCAATGATACTTTCAAGGCCGAGGCGTGATTGACGACCTGAAATTAACAAGCAGCATGAGACTGTGACTCGGGGTGTACGGCATGAGAGGAACGGCAAGATGCAGCACATACCCAGTCCAGAGCGGCGTAGCAGTCGTTAAAACCTGTCGGGAACTTGTACTCGGGAGCAAGACTGCATGGATTGTCAGGTTTGACGACGTGTTTGCTGGTAACGTGAGTAGACGTACCGATATCCAACGTTGACGATCACGAGCTGCAGCTCGACGCAGATCGACCGTAGCTGGGAATCATCTTGATCGATGTCACCGACCACAAAACCTACAAGTGGACGTGTGATTCAGCGTCGCTCACGATACACGCGCGCGTACGTACCTCCTCCGTGGATCCAGACCAGCACAGGATAGGAAGCGCCGTTATCATCGCTCAGGTTTGCGGGAATCAAGCAACGGACCGGTATCTCTCCGCCCTCGACCGGTACGCACTCGTCCCTGACCACATACTTTTCCGCTGAATGGGTTCGTTAGATCCGTGTCAAAATGAGAAGACAGCGGCTGAATAGCCGGGATCGTAGGAAACGCACGTGGGGGTAGTCGCGCTTCATAGAATCTCTTGACGTCGATTCGTGCTCTGCGGTCGCGGGACATCTGGCGTATGTGCTCATACAATGAGACGCCTTCCGGGGGTGCACGAGGATTGGTAATCTCGGGGTGGGCGGCGAGTGCCCTAGTCAGCTCTGGGTCTAGGTTCATGCTGGCGGTCGTCCGTAAAGCGATGTTGAGTACTATCCGATAAACCCATGCAGAGTACTGAACCTACCACTCGCGCGCAGCGTTTATTCGCACGTCGCGGGCCGCGCTTGGATATGCGATGGAACACGATCACCTGCGCCGATGACGAGCAAATGGCCCTTAATTGCGTGACTTCCAGGGCGGTCCGTTGCTGGCTGGAAGGATCATTGGTCATCTGCGTGAGTAGTGAACAATCTCGTCAGCCGCGACTCGTGGGTAAGTACTACAAGTTACTAGTCCATCGCAGTGCTGTGACTTACCTTCTTCTAGAGCCGCGAGCATGGCTAAACAACTAGGGTGTGGACGCCTCCACGAGTTGACGGCAGAGGAATAACCTGGCTATGGCGGTAACAGTAAACGGTCATGGTCAACTTTCGAGTAGCAATCAGTGCCACTAAAGTTGGCGCCCATGTTGAATCGCTCTATTTACCTTCACATTCCCACGGCTTACGTTACGTCATTCTATGCGCCTTTCAGAGCCCATGCTGCACGCGGCTCGCTTTGTTTCCAACGCCCTGCGACGCCGTGAACCCATCTCTTGTAGCTCTCAGAGTAGTTAATGGTAGGTAGACAGAGCACCTTCGTCCGGTTGACACGTTTATTGATGGACAGTCTACAGGAAACCAGTCTCTCATTCCCCACGAACGAAACCGCTGCCGGCGGGCCAGGCAGTGGCGTCGGGCCGTCGAAGCTTTATCATGATGCGCTCCTGCACATCGCAGCCATGTCCAGCAGAAACATCATCAAGCGCTTTATGATGGCATGCAAGGATCTGAATCGTGACTGTGCCCGGTTCCTTCTCCGTCACCAAGTGCGACTTTCCGACGAAGCTAGCGTCACCTCATTCCTCCTTTTCATGCGCGCGTACGACAAATCGCGGTGGGGTCACCTCAAGTCCCTCCGACTCGGAGGAGACTGGTGTTCGTTTCCGTCGGATCTCGTGTCGGATTTTGCTGAGGAAGTGTCTCTCGCAACGCACCTTGACAAGCTCGAGATAGACGACACTTTCGGAGTCCTCGCTTCCCATCCCGACCTTCCATTCAATCTCGCTCGTCTCCGTAGCATCACGAGATTCACTGCTCGCAAAGCGTACACATGGTGCATTGAGGCCCTGCTGGATTGCAACGAATGGCCTCTCAGGGAGGCCCGCATCGAAGGGCACGGTCTGTTCGAGGAGGCGCGGCAGCTCGAGCCGGAGGAGGAAATTCCGCCTCACCCGCTCATTCTGTTGGCAAGGAACACTTCTACGCTCGAATCACTGGTCATAGCCCAATGGACTTCATGCAATGATTTCCCCGACGATATTCCAGTCTACCCAATTATGCGCGATCTCACACTCTTCACCATCGACCACCCTCTCACGCTGCCATGGGTACTCGCATTCCCAAACCTCACCAACATCACGGTATCGACAGGACTTAGGGATACGGACGACTTCGCAAATCTTACTCCCCATCGCCAATACAACATCGATCAGCAGTTAATCCACGGATCGTGGGCTCAGCTTGACAGTGCTTCCAACACACTCCCCGTAGACCTCTACCTCCTCGGCATCACCTGTCGCATTCTCAACCTCTCCCTCAACCTCAACTATCATACAGTCCCGTTCATTCCCTCGATTCTTGCGTATGCACGTCCAACTCGCTTGGAGCTGGCTATGCCATCATTCTCAGCTCCCCAAGCGATACCTCACCTTGTACGATTCCCGGGCTGGGGCCATGTGAAGGAACTCACGCTCAGCATAAGAGAAACCAACGGTGCGACAAATAATTTTATTCGCTTCCATCTGGTACGCACCGTATCATGTTATCACTCAGCGTATTCGCACTGAGCACTTCGCGGCCAGGATGACGTGCTAGCTGCGCTCGCCAGGCTCCGCCGTCTCTCTGTCCTTCGCTTGAAGATATGTATCCAGGCGCCATTACAAAAATACGAAAAGCCCGTCGATGGGCCATTCGATGCGGGCTCGAATCTCGAATTTCAAGACATCGCGGCGTGGTATTTAGGACTTTCCGTCCCCATTGGGCCTATCACCCGCGTCGAAACATACGCATTCACCGTGGATCCTAGGATGTTCGCCACGCGGGCGTTCGCTGCTTTAGGCGGGCTGGAGACGTTCGATTTCGTGTTAGAGTGGGTTGCGTGGCCAAGGGATGGGATGAGGATCATTACTACGAGTCGTGGCGGTGAGATGACGGTACGTTCACGTGGCCCGCCCGAGAAGCTGCTGGAAATCTTTGTGTAGGGAAGCGGCCGTTTGTCGGTGTTGCATAGTTAGATGGTGAGGAGGGAAGCAAAGGCAAAAGGAGTTATGCGGAACGTTTTTCGCGGCGGGGCGGGCAGAAAGCGCCGACGTTGGTCGCGCGAGAAACGGCGCGGCTGCCGCGCCACAAGCGCGATGTTTGTCTGTGTTACTATCGGCGCCACCTGCTGAACGCTCATTTCCAACCATTTCCGGTCTGGACAGCGGGAGACCTCGATTCTTGACGTTCACGAGATCGAAGCTCATCAAGCACCAGCATGGCCCTCAACCCAACTCGCACCGCTCTTCCATCCCTACCTCTTGATGTCATATGGCATATCTTCTACATCATAGCCTTGGACGCTAGGTACGACGATCGTACGTGGGAGACATACAGAATTCTCTCGGCCTGCGCACTGACGTGCTCCGACTGGCTCCCCGGAGCTCAACGCAACCTCTACGACTTCGTATGGATTCGGAGAAACGGCATCCAACGATTTATACGCACAATCCTGACCTGTCCACATCTAGCGTCCTTCGTTCGCGAAGTGCGCTACTCGCCCTCAGGCTTCCGCTCCTACGATTCGAGGACACACCGTTCGGTCACAAGCAAACCCCTAGCCGAAGACGTCATTCGCCATCTCGTGCACCTACACTCGTTTGCATTCGACGACGCAGCTTTCTACTCTCAGGAAGCGCATGAGTCCATCACCACGTTGCTTGCACTTAGACACTGTCCAGAGCTTGCGACAATCATATTCCGCGACTGGATATTCCCATCTCCCCGTATACTGGAAGCCGTAATACATACGTTCTCGCATACCCAATCCCTATCCACCTGGCGATTCTCCATCGGTAGATGGGGTGGCGTCTGGCCCTCGCATATCGAGATGTTAGGCGATCAGGAACCAGACGCGTTTCTTCGCCCTCTCAAGCTTGAGGTTAGCCACGCATGCGACCCGATGTACCACGTTTACTCATCATAACTAGTTTCATGCAGGGGACACCTGCGACTTGCTCTTCGCTCTCTCCGAAGAGCGTCGCATCCTTTTGACCTCTCTCAGCGTCTACGTCCGCGTCGATGCCCTCGATCAAGGCATGTCCGGAGTGCTGCTTCATAGCATCCTATGTTTTGATACTGATACTGGTCTCGTCCGTAGCCATCAACCTTTTCCCCGCCCTACGCGAACTCAGGCTCATCTTTTGGAACCCTGAGAAGCGCCCTTCACACCATCCACCCCCAGTCTTCGGCATCGACAAAGTCATCGAAACGCTGCGCGGTATACGCGCCCCTGTTCTAGAGGAAGTGCACCTCATCAAGTTCAGAGACGAGGACGTATGGGGTTCTCGCGAGGATCCAAACACCCTTGTGAACGCATTCAAGTGCGATAAACTCGACGATGTCTTCCGATCGAACAGTAAATGGCAGGCATTGAAGACATTGTGTCTTGCCTTCACATTATCGACGTCATGCATAGGTGTCCAGTGGATCGGTCAGATGTATGACAGCATGTCGCGCTGCCGGGCTCGCGGTATAGATCTGCGGCTCCACAGAAAAGATCGTGCGTTATACGCCCGATCGCATATTATATTCTCATTGAACTTAGCGTTTTATAGCTGGCTTCCATTACCCATGGAGTATTTGACGCGAAGCACGTTCTGTCGGCGGGTGAACAGGGGCCTCGTTGACTGAGTACTCAACAGACGAGAGCACGGTACGGATCGCTTCACGCGATGCTGCATGGCGGAGCGGCGACTACGTCTATGCTCAGTTACACTTCTGTACTAGTCACGTTCACAGACCAAACTATCTAATGACGACGAAGATAAGCCCGGGCAGTGCGGCACGCGATCTCCGAGTGAGAGCGATTGCATCCACTTGCATCCGGTGTGCCACTCTGTCGCCAACTTTGTTCGGTTTCCGCGCCCGTCCACGTCGGTCTCTCGCCTCGTTTTGTCATCGTCGGTGATTAGATCAATCATGCAGCGCGCTGAACATCTTCCCGTAGACGTCCTGTGGTCCATCATCGACGTCGCAGCAGCAGATGTCAACGAAGACCTCGTCTCGGAGACGTACCAACTCATCTGCACCCGCGCGTTAACGTGCTCCGTCATGTTCCCGCAAGCTCAAAGGAACTTGCACTATTTCGTCTGGATCACGGGCCTGAACTGCTGTAGGTACTTTGCGCGAACTATGAAGTTCGCCCCACATCTCGCGCTCCTCGTCCGCGAAGTTCATTACATGCGCCGCCGACACGGTGCCCGGACAACGCGAATGGAGCTCTGCCAACCGTTATCTGAGAACATAATATGCCAGTTTGTTCACCTCCGCATGTTCACATTTGACACGACCCGATTCCGGCAAGGCCATTTGTGCAACGACGTAGCCTACGTCGTTGCACAAATGGCCTAATCACCGCTCTCCCAGTCATTCTCACATACGCTGTATACAGCCACCAATCTGTTCCCGTCTTTGCGCGAGCTCAAGCTAGCGTTCATGCATCCGTCTCTCCCTCAACGCATCAGGGATGTGCCGCCTTCGCCGTCCGGCTCTCGAGGACCTCCACCTTTCGCTCAAAATGGAGTTGGATCTGTGGGGACCGCCAGTCCTTGACGAATACTTCCAATTCACCGACCTCGATGTGGTCTTACGCTCCGACACCCACCCCCACGCTCTGAAGCGCTTCCATCTTATCTTCGGAGCAATGAGACCGGGGCACTCCGTCGAGGGAGATGGAAGTCAGTGGATTGAGGTGGTGTGAGAGAGTATGCCGCGCTGCCGAGCGCGCGGAATAATCTTCCATACTTCCATTCAAGATCATACATTATTCTCCCAGAGCTCTCATGCCGAGAGCGTATCTATCTAACTTGTCCCTCGACTAGCTGAGGATGGTTGTGGATATGCATGGAATGTCTAATGAGTGTCGGGCTAGTGAGACCGGATATGTAGTCCAGGATCCACGATGACGGACTTGTGGCCGCATTGGCGCGCTCAGAACCTTGAATTTCTTGGCCGAACGTCATCTCTTCGGAACGTTGAACCACATCCGGTGCTCAGTGCACTATACTGCCACGACGACATCTCCCGCTCGCGGCTACAGCACACTCATCTCTGCGGGACCACCGCCCCTAATCTACGCCATACGCATCACTACATTTCCAGTTAGATGCGTCTATATTTCCACGATTCTCGAAACTAACCACGATAGATCTGTCATGTGCGGACACAACGCAGTATCGAGCTTCGTTCCTCCGTGGTCGTTTGGCAGTCAGAAATAGATCTATTCGTTACCTAGTCGCAAACGAGTGAAATATTGATGGGACCAAACGGCTGGAACGCTAGCCTACGGGCAACAAGGAGGTAGACGTAGGCGAGGAATCTATCATACGCCTCAGGGTCCCACTTGCGTTGTGCGCATCTAGTTGTGTCAGCTCTCGCGTTTCTCGGACTGATCCAACCGCTCCCAAACCTTCTCTCCAGCCGCAACATACTATCTGTCGTCTTGGTCTCCGCCCGTACTTAGTGTTCTGTCATGCACCGTTCTGCGGCTGTCAAGGATGGTCGTCTGATCAACAATCCCAACCTAATACCACCTCTTTTGGTTTGAGCGCAGCGAGAGCGGAGTTTGTGGCCGAAGAAGACGCACACACGCATACACATCAGTATGAAACGATTTTACAGTGATGATGTGCACTAATATCGACTCACAGAGCGTATGCAAAACAGGAGTGTCCCTTCCAGTGCCTCCGGAGGTGTTACAATCGCGCTCCTTTAATTCTATGGTATCCTATAGAAGTGCACAAGATGTGCTGGTAAAGCTCCTAGCGTACTGAACCTATCAGTACTCATAGTGGATAGAGCGGAAGTTAAGGGGAAACGTGTTTACCTAAACATTGCGCCAAGAGTGTGACAGTTGACCGACGACATCCAGCCACTGTCATACTTGTCTAGTTGGAGGACCGCCGGCGCGCCCATGCGGTTGGAGTACCACTAGTCGCTCCGGTCAACGGTCGGTGCGCTCCCAAATATCGTGACGGCATGCGAGAGTTCCTGCTGAGAACAAGCTGAGAAGGAGTTGGAGTTAGAGCATGTGGAGGTGCTGAGCGGATACGATGTATGTACCAGAACTAGTGTATGTCCGAAGCATGCAAGGTTTCGGGGCCGTAAGGCCCGACTAAACGGACCGGCGACGGTTGCATCGTGGATTCGAGGCCACAGGCTGCGGCCAACTTCATGCCGAGGGCAAACGTTCCGCGAACTAGTAAAGAAGCTGTTGCTAGACTCCGCTCAACGCTCATATGATGACAACGCGGCGTGCTGCCCCGCAAGGGTACTTACTGGCTTGTATTTGTGCCGCAGCCACCGAAGGGTTATCGGAGAAGAGAACTCGAGACAACAGATGCAAGTTGTCGTTGTGGCGTCCCTGCCCGATGAGATTAGACGCTAAATGACGTAATTGGTTGTTGCGGGATGAGTCAGAGCGCTAAAGCCCTGAAGTTCGACTCAACCACATCGCTCCCATGTTGGGCACTGCCCGATTACCGTTGGGCTGGTGCCCGCCATTAATTCCGCGTCGTTTCCGGAACGCCAGCTGGAAGACGGCCATCCGCAACATACAGTCAAGGTCACGGCGAGCGTTTCTGCTTCCGAGAGTCCCGCACTGCACAGGACGATTGGATGTTCGCATTGCTGTAGTTGGCGCATCGTGTGGGCACTGGAGTGCAACATCGATGGCGCAATTACTGCAAGGTAAGTCCTCACTTTTGTGTGCCATATAAAACGAAGGAATATGTCTTAAGGCTCCCCCTTCATAGCCTAGTTGTGTCCCTCAGGAGGCGTTAGGGACCGGGCTGCGCATGCAGCATAGCAAGTTTGTCAACGCCGGCGGGAGCGGTTGGATTATGCTCTCAGCATTCCTTTCATACATCTACATGTGAGGTCAATTAATACAGCTTTAGAAAGCCTGAATCGGTTGACTAATCGTGTTGTATCCAGCATACCGATCAAAGCCCTCTCCCACTCCTCCTAGGGTCGCTCGCAAGCGCTCATCATGGGGGAAGTCAAAACGTATATGCGTTCCTTCATTTGGCGTGGCTTCACCACAAACCACCTTCGTTATCCGCAGACGGTGTTGGCGGTACGCCATAACGTACTACTCGGCTTGATGTGGTTGAAACTTACGGTACTACACAGGACGTTGCGGTGGTTGTGGTTTTTTAAGCTCCAGGCCGGTACGCTCGGCATGTGCACTTAACGTCTGGCATCTATGTTGTACCATGCAACGTCACGAGTCCACATGCAGACATACGATAAGTATTTCTAGCATGTGTAGATGTATGTTTCGGTGCTGTTATCCTCACACCGACCGTTGACCCTCCCTGCTCGCAGCTCATTCCCGCCGAGGTCGTCCATGGGGGCCAGATCTCTCTTAGATCCTTTCGTATGGTTACCCGTCATCGACGCGATACCACCGGCCGACCCTAGGGACTATTATTGCGCGCGCGAGACTTACAAAGTACTCTGCGCATGTGCGTTGACGTGCAGAGCCTGGCGTTCTCAGGCCCAACGGAATCTCTACCGCTTTGTATGGATTGACGGTGCCAAGGGATGCAAGGCGTTCTCGGACGCAATCAATCCCTCTCCTCGGGGAACACAGCTCGCCGCCCACGTCGAGGAAGTTCGGTACACCCTCCCTAATCACCCCCCAAAGAATGGTCGATCGTCGTGTGGCGACCCACCGTTGTCCGTGAACGTCATACCCCTGCTCACTAACCTTCGACTTTTCACGTTCGACACGACCACGTTCCTCCCAGGCGCGCCGAAGTACAATGCCATGGTGCCAAGCCTCCCGCTTTGTCAGAATCTGGAAACCGTGATCTTTCACCAGTGCAAGTTTCCGTCAGTTCATGCACTCAAGAGAGCAATCTGTTCGCTTTCGCAGAAGGATATCACCGTGCGCGTTGTCGGAGGGGATTGGAGTGGTGTCTCACCCGCTTCACTATTCGATCTCGCGGACAGACCCCGCCCCCTCAACCTGGAGGTAAGCTGCCTCATTCCACGCTCACATATACGCCCCAAATCTAACCATCAAACGATCAGCTTCATGCGCGGAACATCTCCAAATTACTGCGCTCCCTCACGAACGCCGGTGGTACGCAGGAAGGTACGTCTGGAATGTCGCCCTGCACCGGATCATGTTGACATGCTGATGTACAATACATACAGCCGTCAACCACTTGCCGTCCCTGACCCAACTTCGCCTTGCATTCCCCAGCCCCATCGAGCCCGCAGCCAACCCCACTGAGCCCATCACCAGTATCAACGACCTCATCGCAGTCCTCCGTCAAGTGCGCCTTCCCGCTCTCCAAGAGTTGCACCTCTGCTTCAAACAACAGGTGGACGTGCACGCACCGTCTCCCCTAGTAGCGGCGTTCAACTGCGCCGCCCTCGACGACGTCCTGTGCTCAGACCCCAACAAGTTTCCCGAGCTGAAGAGGACCTACTTCGTCTTCGGGGTGCACAACGGCACCCCCACTGACGAAGATAGTACGCGTTGGCTGCAAGAGGTGGAGGTTCACATGCCGCGCTGCATGGCACGCGAGATGGTGCTGGGGGTGCGCGTAGAGGACCGTACGTGCCCCGCTTACCTCTATCGTCTGCACGGAGACGACATGCACGTCCTGACATCGTGTTCTACCAGCCGACGACAGTGCTGAGTACCCTTGGCGACTTGGCGGTGATGTTGACAGAATCTAGTTATAAGATATACCGAGAGCGCAGGAGAGAGATAGTAGTAGCGTACGTACGAGGTAGCGGTCGAGGTAGCAGTAGCAGCAGCGGTAGTAGGAGTGTCCGGGGGCACATGCACATGCGGAGAGAGCGGGCTTCAATATTATGCTATGGTTACAGCAGGGTGCGGCCCCGTCATGCACGTGTGGGGAGGGAGACCAAGAGGTAGTATGAGACGGGGAGGGAGTGGGAAAAGAAGGGAGGGCCGAGGACACAAGAGTAGACAAGAAGAGGAAAGGGAACAAGACAAGCGGGCTACCACCGCCAACGCACAACTTCAACGCACAACCGCAACCGCAGCACCAACTGACAACCCCTCTCCTCCCCCTCTCATCGCCCCTGCCCTCGCGCCTAGTACCCCCGCCCGCCATGGTGCCCGTTCGAGCTCGCGTCCTCGTACGCGTCATACGCATACGGCTCTAGACGCACACGTTCATCGTCGCTCTCCCGCGAGGACGAGGACACGGACTCACCCGCGCCGTCCCCGCTCCCGCTCCTCCTGCTCCGCTCCGCCCCGCTCCCGCCATACCCCGGGCCCGCCCCGCGCACGGACATGCTCATCATCCCCCCTCCCCCACCCCCTCCTATCGCGCTTCCTCCATTCGCATACCCCCTTCCCCCAGCGGCAGAGTACACGCTGGCCCCGGACGCGCGAGGGGGCCGGGGCGAGAGCCCGAAGGCCTCGCCGAAGTCCATCTTGGTGTACGCCTTGCCGTTGGCGTCGGTGACGGGCACGCGCGGGCCGTGCGTGCCGGGCTTGCCGCGCGCGTAGTCGGCGAAGAAGCGGAGCGAGCCGCCGATTTCGTGCGCGAAGTCCGCTGTGTGGGTGTAGTGCGCAGGGGAACGTGAGTCAGGGGAGAGGGAAAGGGAGAAGAGAGGACGAGGGAAGGGGGGGAGGAGGTGAGGGAGACGCACCGTAGTTGATGCTGTCCCAGAGCGGGCGCCAGATGCCCGATTTGGGCCGCCCGGGGACGACGTACTCCTTCCAGGTGTAGGCGTACATCATGAACGCGGAGAAGATCACCATCTGCACGCGCAACAACAGACACGGCGTTCGATCAGCGTCAGCACCGAGGGAGGCGAGATGACGGAGACGCACCTCGATACAGATCGCGAGCGCATTCAGGCCATCTGCGATGTTCGTCTCGGTCCAGTACTGTGTGGCGTGGATGACGCGGCCCTCGAGCGCGTCGAACTGTCCAGCGAGCGCGTACGCAGCATCAGCACCCCATTCACAAAACGACCAGGCTAAAATGCGACGGGGCCGGGACGCACCACGAGCGACTGGTAGAAGGTGAACATAACGATTAGCTTGATGGAGAGGAACTTGGAGAGCGGCTTGCGGCCCTTGAGCTCGTCCTTGGTCAGCCCGTAGAAGATGAGCAGACCGTACAGCGCAATCCTGTTCGCGTCAACCAGACGAGAGGAATCATCAGATCTCGGTGTCGGGAACTGTAAGCCAAGGTGAGAAGAGGGCGTACGTAATGCTGAAAAAGTCGATGATGGTCAAGTACGCATGTGCGGTCTTGAAGCTCCAGGGCCCGGACTCGCACAGCACGCCGTAGTGCTCGCATATAATGCCGGCAAGCGACAGTACTGGGGGAACGTTGAACAGACGTTGGGAGAGAGACGAAGGGTGACTTACGGGGTCGCAGAATAACGTATTGTAGTACGGACCACTACGAAGGGAGGTGAGCCTCCTAAACTCGGAACAAGGGGCTGGCGGCATACCTTCACTGTGTACATAAAGTACGCCTGGAAAGTTCAGAGTGAATGCGGACGTTGAGTAGACGGCATTACATACTTTTGTGGGCCGGTATCTCCAGCAACAGAACTGTGAAGAACGGATTTCAGGAAATAGGTCGTCGTGGGAGCTTGAGAACGACGCACGGGGAGGGGCATGCTCTGTTTGTCTTTGCGGATGATCGCATTGTCGACGTCGTGCCCGACAGCCGTCGCGGCAACAAACTCAATGAGGAGGAGGCTTCATATATGCGCGAGCTTTGAGCAGTTGGGAAGAAAAAGAACAAGCAAAGACTCACAGGAAAGCGCTGAGGGTGACGGACTGGTAGAAGAGTAAAGGACGGAATCATAAACGGAACGGACAGAAGGGTCCTGAGGAAAGAGTTTACACACCTCGTACGCTGTGATCGGTGAAGGGTGAGATAAATCCGAGAGGGACATTTAAGGCACGGACCTGTTTCGATGAGGTCATAGTATGTGTAGTCGCGGAAGAACCGGTAGGAGAAGAAGGAGATGATGGCGTAGACTGCGGGCATATACAATATTCGCAAGCTGAGGGCGTTATTGAGTTCCAGGAAACGGCGAAGCATGACCGATGGGAAGGTAAGCGTACATTTGTCGTTGCTCCCCACGGTTCGTGTAGTTTCTTCACGCAGAGGTTCAGTATGGAAAGGATGTGAAATGTAAAAGGCAGACGTACCGGCAGTGGAAGATGACATTGATAATGGTCAGGATGACAGTCTGGGGATGATTGGCGCGTCAAGGCATGTAGCCGACCGTGCCTTGAACAGGAGAAGAGAGGCAGGGACGTACGATGAGTGCGCAGACACCCGCTATCAGCCAACCTATTCGATGTGCATCCCAGTTGAGCCCGTCTGAGTCCCAGAAGCTGGATTGGTCGATGGCCTGCTGGTTGTCGGACGGACAGAGGGTGTTGTTTGACGACGGATCCGACATGGCGGTCCGGGGAAGGAGGAGGGGCGAAAAAGCGAGGGACGGGAGACCAGCCGAGGGGAGAGAGAAGAAAGACAAGAAGAAAGAGTGGCTATATGCGCCTGAAGAGGTCGCCCCGGAGGACTGCACGGACGAGCGGTGGACGGAGAAAGGTGGCGAGGGCGACAACAACGACCGCGGCTGTGCGCAGCCCGAGCTCCTAGCCGCCCGTCGGCCGGCTGCACCGCTCCACTCTCCGCTGCGCACCCGGCGCTTCGCCGTACTCGGTCTTGGCGCTCCGAGGCCCGGCCCGGACCGAGGCGAATGACGTCGCCGTCGCGACCGACCGCCTCCGCTTGTCTCTTTATTTTGGTCGCCTTCCTCGACTCTCTTGTCTGCAACGTCTCTCGCCGACCTCCCCCAGACGACTGCCTCGTTACTTTCGACAAGGGACCTTTTCTTCTGCGATGGGGCTATCTATCGTTCTTGTTCTCAGAAGGTCTCAGGGACAGCCTCGTCATCGCCTCTGACACACCTTCGCCTTTCGGTCATCCAGGATTCCTTTTCAATACTCTTATCGACTTCGAATGCACGCTGCCCACACGCACCCTGCGCATGCCGACACACGTCTGCGGACGTATTCGGATGAGCGACGTCCAGCCGTCTTCGGCACGCAGGTCAGTCAGAACACCTTGGCAAACTACTCATTCTAGCCTGATTTGACGGACTTCCCGTTCCCGAGGCTAATAACAACGCGTGTGGATATTCAACGTACTCGGGAGCAGCCGTGTGCGGTCCGTAGCAGATGTTGTACAGGTGTGCCATGTTCTGCAATCCAATGCCGTTCTCCTCCCTTCTACCTCGTTCCATCGCACGCCCCTCTCGCCCGGTAATCACGCAAGCCCCGCCGCCCCAGTTGTTCCTTCCCTGCAACCCCGGGGTTATTCGCGTCAGCACCTCATTCACAGCCTCTCGGACCCCGTCCGGCCGCCCAACGCGCCCCAGCGCACCCCCAGAGCCAACTCACCTAGGCAAGTCTACGCGCGCGGCGCGCCGGTGGGCCTGTTCGTGTTCGCGTCCCAGCTCCCGGGCGTGCCGCCCAGCTTCTGGCCCTGCCCGCGCCCGCGCCCCGAGGATGCGTTACCGCCTCTACCCCTAGAGTCGGAGGAGTGCGATGCCGTGCGCGAGCTCGTCGTGCTGCTGACGCCCCCTTGGGGTCGCTGTTGTTCATGTGGGTGCCCGTGCGGGTGTTGGCCACTACCGCCGCGGCCGCCACCGCCACCGCCTCCACGCCCTCCGCGCGCGGGTCCTCCGCCGTTGTGCCCGTTCCCCTGCGCGCGCGCCGTTAGCAAGTACTCGATCAGCGGTAGCAGCAACACGCCCGCTCGGCCCACCAGCACGGGCGCGCCCTCGGCTCGAGCAAGCACCGCTTCACAGGCCTAAGAAATCTCGGACGAACCTGCGGCCGTCCCGGAGGGCTATCGCGGTGCTTCTTCGTAGCCTCGGTGGGGTGCTTGTGTCCCCCACCTCCTCCTCCCCCGCGTCCTCCGCCACCCCCGCCGCGACCGCGGAATCCGTCACCTTTCCCTCTCCCTCTCCCTCCTTCGCCTCCGCTGGGAGGGGGTGGGCTCGCTACGGGAGGCGGGCTCTGCGCGGCCCCGAGGGCGTTCGCGAGGTCGAGTCCTGCGGCTTGAGTGAGCGAGCTCAGGTTCAGGGTGAGCGTGATAGAGGTGTTCGTGCTGTTCGACGTCGTTGGCGGGGCAGGTGCAGGGGGAGGTGGCGCTTGCGTCTGCGTTTGGGAGGGGCGCGGGCGCCGGGTCTTCGTAGTCGTCGTTGCCATAGCCGGGGATATCGATGGCTGCTGACACGCGTACGTCTTACAGAAGAAACTGGCTGGTGAGAGTTGGAGGGGTAGTCGACGTCGAGGTGTTAAGGACAGCCAGGTCCTCCGCTGCAGTCGCGGTGCGCGCTGCAGCTACGTGTCCTACCTACTTACCGCAGCACACGCGCAAGCCAGGGAACGTTGACATACAGCGAGGCTGCTCAGGTGGTCTCGAGGATGGCTTCTATCGCGCGCGGGGACCGAACCTTGTTGGATGGACGTGAACTCTCTTTTTTTTCCTGGGGCGCGTTCCCGCTGACAGACTAGTACGCGCCGTAACAGGTACTTGTCCTGGTTGGAATACGTTTGTGACCTCACACCATGCCTACACAGCGTTCTCAAAGTCAAATCCATCAAAACAAGAAGAAATTGATTCAGTGAAGTCGGGATGGCGCTCCCTCCAACGCTCCGTCAAACCTTCCACGGATATCTGTAACTTTCCCAAGCTGCAGAATGGAGAGCATCGTCAGCAAATACACATCGGCGCACCGTAGCAGGAGTCAAACGACGTACGGTCCTCTACAGACACCCGCAGCGCGAATCCGCGGGTCCCACAGCGCGGCAAGATCTCCCCCGCATGCCGGGTCAACTCGTCCCCAACCGTCCGCCCGTCCACCTTCCCTCCGACTCCGAGCACGAGCTGCACCTCCTTCAAAACAGGGAACCGAGCGTCCGAGGAGACGACCTCGTCGAGCATCTCGTACACGGATGGTTCGGCGACGACCGCAAGGGCGTTATGCGGATCGAGCGCCTGTGTTGAATGGACGTCCTCGCCTTTGGACACGAGGTGCAGCGTTTCGAGCACGGGGAGCTGTACGTCGCGCAGCATCTCGATAATTACAGCGAGGTCGAGGACTTGAACGTCGTCTGAGTCTCCGATGCGTTGGGCGGGCGACGGGTCCGAGAACGCCAGCCGGAGCGTTTTGAGGGACGGGAAGCGGTTGAGGGCTGTGGGATGGCATTCATATCAGGCGGGGTACGCGGGATCCGCTGCGACGGTTTGTGTCAGACATACCTTGTTGTACCCCGACGTCGTTCACGTGCACGCTTAGTGAGGTCAAGGGGACCCGGCGCAGATCGAATAGCTGGCCATTGAGATAGGGTATATGCATCTAGCAGTAGCGAAGAGATCCCCGTGTGAACATTCATGATGCGCCGTATCGAGAGAGTATGGGTCTCACCTCCAACCTGGGCATATCCATCGTTTTATTATTGGCCGCCTTCACCCTCGAAAGCACCTCATAATACGGCGGCCAGACATCCGCCCAGCCCACGACGCGCACCGTACGCACCGTCCTCCACGACAGCGCCCCCATGAGCCCCTCGAGCCCCCTCATCGGCGGCCACGCGCACTCGCGGAACACGACTGTCCTAAGCTCAGGGCACTCCCGGAGAGCGAACAGCACCGTCTCGCGCCCGGGGAGGAAGAGCGCGGCGTCGAAGGTGATGAGGCGCAGACTCGTAAGCCGGCGGATGGCGTCGTCCGCGAGCGCGTGCGTCGTCTTGTCGGAGTGTTGGACGTGCGCGAGGTTGTAGCGCACTTCGTGCACGAGGGAGGCGAGGTGGGGGGAGGACGAGACCGTGCGCGCGAAGCGCCGCATGCTCTCCGCGCCGTTGATATAGACGAAGTTGTATAGGTTTTGTTGGGCTCGGGGGAGGCATTGGGAGCAGGTTAGGGCGCAGGCGCGGAGGAATTGATATATCTCGGGGGTGCGCTCTTCGTTCCTGGCGTCCTCTGCTGCTGCATCCATGATTGGCCACAGAAGATCAAGAGTTAAGTGGGGAATGTGTGTGGTATCAGTTTTTAGTGCCATAGACGATGCTGACTGGATGGTGTGAGCGGGGAGAGGGAAACAATGCGGAAGATGATCACTGCCGACCCCGATGCCAAACCACGCCTACAGCACGTGTTCATGGTGCTCGGTTGTTGGAGAGAACCGAAATATGGCTATGTTGTAACCTAGACGTGACTTGAGAACGTGGCGTGTGCCAGTGTGCGGCCCACGAAATCTGACAAGAGACGAGACTTGCCCCTACAATATGCGGTAAGTTCTGCATCCGCTTCTTCAAATATAGGTGGCCCATTACGTGAATCATTAGGGAGGAAAGACTATCGATTCAACTTCACTGGCGCTGTACGAGTGCTTCGAACGGAGGGACGTGACGGCCATTTGGCGAACGTGAGTACACGATATGTACGAGGATAATCCGCTCAAGTACTCCATGGGTATCTATACTCCTCTTGAACTAAACGAACACCAAGTCAGCATGGACGCGTTGGCTGCATTGCAGCCTAGCTGACTCGGAAACGACGTACGATCCACAAAGGAGACTGCAAGAATAATCCCGCGGGCCCGACAACGAGGCATGAGCTCTTCCGCCTTCTCATTCCACTCGTCTCGGACCGAATGACCTTCCATGCGCACCCCTTGAACGAGCTGCACTTTCTTCAAGATAGGAAACCGGGAGGGCGTGTGGAGGACGTCGTCGAGGTCCTCACAACTGAATGTAGACATCAATACGTTCGTAACGGCGTCAGGGTGAAGAGCACTCGAGTTCGTTGCCCCTTTGGATACGAGGTGGAGTCTCTCGAGCGCGGGCAGGCGCAAGTCGTGAATCTGTTCGATGATATGGTCGATATATAACACCGTCTCGACGCTTTGATCGATCGAGCGGTTTCCAAAGCTCAGTCTGAGTTCGCGAAGGGAGGGGAAACGGATTAAGGCTATGAATACGTTGGTGTTAGCGGCTATCATGATGCTACGCAGAGAGGGGTGAGACATGCCTTGAAGCACGTTTGTTTCGTTCACATGAACACTGAGGGATGGGAAGGGGATGGTGTGCATATCCATCAACCGTTGACGAGTATGGGAGATATTCATCTGATATCGGTGGGAATTTGATGAATGACATGTAGCAAATACAATATCGGATCAGCCTGAGATGCTTACTTCAAGCCTTGGGGGACGGAGCGTCTCGTAAGTGGGGCGAGAGAGCGCACCCCAAGTTTCCGCTCCATGGTCGTCTGGGGCGGGGTCATACGGTGGCCATGTCCCGGCCCAACCAACGACGCGTATTGTGCGCACCGTCCGTGGGAGCACATAGATCGCACCTTTGAGCATGCCTGGAGGCGGCCAATCGCAATTATAGAATGCAACCGTCCTGAGCTCTGGACAATGCCGGAGAGCAAGCAGCATCTCGTTACGACTAGACAGGATTGGAAAGAAGACGGTCGCATCGAACGCGAATAGCCGCACATGCGTCAGCTGGCGTACGGCATCCTCGGGTAGTGCATGAGGTGTTGTGTCGGAGCGGCGAAAGTGTCTGAAACGGACTTCCCGGACAAGAGAGCCTAGATGCGGTGAGGAAGTCATCGTACCCGCGAAGCTCCTGCTATGTTTTGCACCGTTGATCCAGACGAAGTGATACAGATTGCGTTGAGCTTGGGGAAGCCATTTGGAGCACGTCAGCGCGCAGGCGCGAAGGACTTGATACGTCTCCGACGTGAGTTCTACGATCCTGACGTCCTCAGCGGCGATGTCGATGATCGACCACCAGAGATCCAGAGGCAGGTGGAGGATAGGCATCGCGTGAGCCTGATGGAGCGCGGTAAAAGGCGTTCACAAGACGGCGTGGACTTTGGCGAGAGCGCTGGACGAACGCAGAACTGAGAAGACCACGGTGACGCTCGGCGGACTGAATGTCAGACTCAGAGCGCGCGCACGCACGTGATTATGTCATCACTGGGAATACTTACAGTGGCAGCGTCCGAGCTGTCCGCATGTATGAGACTCAGACTCGGTGGATTGTAGGTAAGAAATACATTGTCTGCTTCATTTCAAGCGCTTTCGAGTCTACAACATGTCTACGTCGTCAACGGGAATGGTAGTGATCGTAACCCTTCCTGTGCGATCGAATACCGCTACCTTTCGTTTGGGCTCGAGATAGCACGAGGCTGTCCGCGTTTTCAGAGCGAACTGCTTGAGCGACGGAAGAGATTTGAACGCATGTGAAGCGAGAAGGGTAGCGTCAGTAGAGTAAACCCACAATGTATGCGCGTCTAGAGAACTCGTCGTCGGTTTCCAGAACCCGGAGGAATTTCTTGGCTCTAAATCTAAAGTAAGTGTGGAAAGATGGGCCAAGTCGAGAAGGGAGTCCAGAAAGGCACCCTGACCAGATAAAGCGTTTGAGCGCTGTCGTTCGGAGGCGCATCGAGTGGAAGCGAATCACTCACGAAGTGGTGCTCTAAAAAGACTTCGCGGAAACTCATATAATAATCTCCCATTAACATCGTCAGGTCTTCTATCTCCGCGGCTCCCGGAAGTGAGACGATGTCGGTGATGGTGTAGGAGAAACTCTCCATCGAGTGCACCTCGAGTACAAGCGACGTAGGCCGAGCCCGTTCCAATACCGGCGATATGAAGGGGAGAGTGCCAGGCAATACATCGATAGATATCGTCGAAATGGGGCAAATGATACCGAGGAGGTACAAGTCCGTCACCAAGGCAGTGCACTCCTCGAGCCGCGACCACGATCCGTGCGCAAGCTGCGCTACAATGTTGAGCTGGCGTTGGTCTTCAAAATGGTCGAAATCGTCGTCTTCAATGCCGGAGAAAATTTCCGCTCGTTCCGAGGATAGGTTCAAGTGGAGAAGATTGGGACACGCCTTCACCAAGGGCAGCATAGCGGGCCTTGAAAAGAAGTCGTAAAGGGAAAGGTGCGTTAGATTAGGATATACCGGGGATGCGTGGAGCTCCTGGCCAGATTTAGGAAAATTGTCGATGAATAGAGACTCGAGGGTCGCGGAGGCGTTGGCCAGCATTGCGAGCGGGTGTAGACGGGATTCCGTGAAGGCCTCTTCGGGTGTCTGGTGCTCACCCCGATATCTGAGCCCCGCGAAGATAAGTGGCCAGTGCATCGCCTCGAACATTTTGCACGTCTCGATGGATGTATCCTCGACGACAATATGTTTGATGTTAGCGAGGGCGGCGAATGCGAAGGGGAGATCGGGATGCGAGGAGAGAATCGCCTCGGAAAGATTGAGCTGCTCCAGACTCTTCGCATGCGGCAAAGCTTGGACGAGTGCATTGGAAATTTGGGGGCTGAGGCGAGCGTCACGCGCACGGAAATCGGCGGAGACGAGGTCAAGTATCAGACGGGAGAGATATTGCCACCGTGACGTGTCTGTAGCGTTCATAAATCGAAAAAAGCTCTCGGCGTGGTGAGCATAGAAGATTTGCACTCCTTGTTGAAGAAGGAGCCGAGCGCAGCTGTTGTAGAGGTCCTTGCAGGTGCGCATCAGTCGACTAATGTCGACTGGATCCGACGTTGCCGCGATATATAGGAGTATATCGTAGTTGAGCCGCGGTAGGGCCATCGAGCTTGTCTGCGTGTACAGAGATACAATGTGAGCACAATCTCATCGAACGCAAGATTGTGGAGCTCACGACGTTGTTTCCTATGCTCATCGAAAATTTTCGACGGAGAACGTTGCCGTTGAGGATACGGTGCGGTTGTGCAAGACTCGAACCCCCGACCGCTGGAAGCGCTTATCAAAATACAACCAAACACTGACTCTTAGAGCGCCTCACGACTTCGTCCTTTCGGCTCTCATGCGCCCACTGCAATCTGATGTACTGTAACCTACTCTTCCCATAAAGCTCGCCGTACAGAACTACAAGCGTGCTATTGGCCGACTGTGCCATATCAAGTCGACCCAGGGCCCTCGGCATCACGCCTACGCTACGCCGATCCGGCTGCCACACCCGTCACGGTCTAACTTAGGCGTTTTCCGCCGCCTGAGCTCGCCAGCATTTCCTGGAGCTATTCCAGAACGCAGGCTCTTCCTCTCCCACCGATGCGGAGAACAGGCCTATCATCCTCGTCGAGCTGCGGCCCCGGGTGCCGTTCTACTCCGGCAAGACCGGCGGCGGCGCTCGCCCCTCCCAGCTCCGGTGAGAGACATTTCACGACTCGGTCATTGCTGCGAACTAGAGAGGGGAAAGAGTCAAGAGCGACCATATCACGGCGGATGGGCTGTGGGACGGGAACAAGTGGCACGAGGACAAGAGGAAGAAGCAATGGCCGCGAGGCCCGATGACGGAAGTTCAGTCAGACACCGTCTTTGACGAGCTCTGAAAAGGAGGTGGAGGGGTCTCATTGATCTCTGGACGAGAAGTTGATATTGGCATTCGTGCCGTTTGCAACGCAGATTTAATCCCTGGTGTGTGTGAATCACGCACGCTCATCGCTCTGGATCTCAATGATATCTTGGTCAACGCTGTTTCGATGCTCGAGAGCGTCCCCGAAAACTACCTGAAAGACTGATATCCCTGAAGGAAGAGGCAGAATTCGGGACTCCACGCGTTCTTCCAGACTTGAGTGCGCCATACACATGCGCGGGCCCGGGACAGCTGGGGGCTGCTCAGGCGGGCTTGAGGGCGACTTCTCTCGCAGATCGGGCTATGTCTTCTCCGGACTTCAAATGTGACTAGATCCCCTTCTGGACGTCAGCGCTGTACATGGTGCATTTGTGGCTGACGATTTTGCTATCTCACAATGTACATGGATGCAATATTGACTTCCACTGTGCACGACGCAATTGTTATGGCTCGGATGTCGAATAGGTACAGTGCCGGATGATTCACCGCGTTCGAACAACAAGCTGTCTAGCAGGGCAATTACACAGGGGTTGGCGGCCGGGGGAAATCATATACTTACCAGTACGAGAAGTGCCAGGGGGAGTACACGGCTCGTTCGAATAGCTCGACGTCTATTACTTAGAAAAACTTGTCTACGTTGGCAGCCGTTCGAAAACCGCTCCTGATAGTTGTTCTTCCCGCGCGGTCGATCACAACCACCTTTGGCGGCATTACTTGATAGTGCGAGTTTGACGTTACGTTAAAAACAAGCTTCTCCAGCGACGGAAGAGCCCTGAACGCATCTGAAGCGAGAAGGGTAACGTCAGTAGTATAAACCCACACCGTGTGCCCATCTAGAGAACCAAGCGTCGGACCCAAAAAAGCGCTTCCCAACTGTATGTCTAAGGTGAGATTGGACAGATGGACTGATCCGTGGAGAGCGACCAAAAGGGCACCCTATTCGCGTCCGTCATATTAGTATCAACATCCGGAGATGCGTTGGGTGGAGGGGAAGTACCCACGAAGTATTGGTGTAAAAAAAGCCCGCGATCCACCGCATAATAATCCCCTACGGACACCGTGAGATCTTCTATCTGTGCCGTTCCCGGAAGTCGGAAGAGATCCGTAACGACGACAGGGAAATTCTCCACCGAATGCACCTCGAGCTTGAGCGACGTAGGCTGAGCACGCTCCAACACTTCTGGTATGAGGGATAAGGTGCAGGGTAGTACGTCGACGGATATCGCTGAAATGGGGCAGACGATACCGAGCAGATATAGGTCCACCACTGAGGCAGTGCATTCCCCAAGCCGCGGCCATGTGTGCGCAAGTTGCGCATTGATGTTGAATTGGCGATGGTTTCTATAAGCTCTGAAGACGGCGTCTTCTAATCCGGTAAAAAGCTGCGCCTGTTGCGAGGAGATGTACAAGCGGACGAGGTTGGGACATGCTTTCACCCAGGGCAGCGTAATGGGCCAAAAGAGGCCACAAATGCATAGGCGTGTTAGGTTAGGATACACTGGGGGGGTGTGAAGCTCCCTGTCGCATTGGGGCCAACTAGCAACAGATAGAGCCTCGAGAGTCGCAGAGGCATTGGCCAGCATTGTCAGCGGGTGTAGACGGGATTCCGCAAAGGCATCTTCGGGTGTCTGGTCATAGCGTCTGCCCTGATGCTGTAGCACGGCCGAGATGAGCGGCCAGTGCATCGCCTCAAACATTTTGCAAGTCTCGCTGTACGTATCGCCGACGACAATGTGCTTAATGTTCGGAAGGGCCGCGAAGACGAAGGGAAGATCCGGATGGGAAGAGAGAAGCGTCTCGGAGGACGGGAGGTTAAGCCACTCCAGCCGCTTCGCGTGTGGAAGAGCTTGGACGAGTGCATTGGAAACTTGGGGGCTCAGAGGATCGGCCCGATAGTCGTCACCGAACCGGGAGACGAGGCTAAGTGTCAGATGGGAGAGGTGTTGCCACCGCGTCCGAGTCGGCGTGTCTGTCGCGCTCATGAAGCGAAAGAAACTCTCGGCGTGGTGGGCATAAAGGATTTCAACTCCTCGACGAAGAATAAGCGAGGCGCAGTCGTTGTGAAGGTCTTTGCATGTGCGCATCAGTCGACTGATGTCGGCGGGATCCAACGTCGTTGCGATATGATGGAGGACATCGTAGTTGAGCCGCGGTAGAACCATCGAACTCGGCTGTGCGTATACGGTACAGAGATGCGATGTAAACGGTGTTTCGTCGAAAGGGAGGTGGGTAGGCTTACGACGTTCATTCTTGCGCACATCAACTGGTACTGTGTTCGAGGGGGTGAGGTTGGTAGTACTACAAAGGTTTCGGGGAGTGGCGGACTCGAACTCTCGTCTGAAGGCGCTGGCGCTTACCAGAACACGACCAAATATGTATCAACACCGGTCGAGCGCTTCATCCACATTGTCCCGGTTAGAAACTTGGTTTGGGTCTCGACCGACTTCTGACTGGCTGGGTACTGCAGCGTCTCACGCGCCCCGTCTTTCTGTGATCTGCTACCCCCACAACGCTCGATTTCCAGAAATGCAAGCCGTTTTCTTGACCAGAGATTTGGTATCATATCGACGTGGGGCACTCGACGTCACCGCGCGTGGCACGCGGACGCCACGATCCAGCACCTATACCCATCTAAGACGTCCTCCGCCGCCCCGTCTTTACATTGCGACTGCTATCGCCACCACCACCCGGACGCCGTCGCCCGCAGACTCAGCAGCTCTTCGACATGTCGCAACGCAAGAAGTTTCCCTCCCCATTCTACTTCGTGGACAACAAGCCTATCACTCTCGTCGAGCTGCGCATGCGGTTCTACTCGGGTAAAATCCGCTCTAAACCCCTCTGGTGGGAGAAGCTGCACGACCCAGCCATTGTCGCGAACTGGAGACGGGAGATCGTCGAGAACGACCGGGTCATGGTGGACGAGCTGTGGGGCGGGGACAAGCGGTACGACAGCAATGGGAAGAAGCAGTGGCCGCGGGACCCGATGACGGACGCTCAGCTGGACTACATCTTTGACGAGCTCCGGTATGTGGCTTCTAGTTACGACAAGGAGACGGGAATCTTTGTGAGTTCATTTGACCCTGGACGAGAGGCTGGTGCTGACGTCCATGCCGTTCGCAAGGCAAATTCCGTCCCTGCCGTGTACGAGTCACGCTCGCTCATCGCCCCAGACCTCAAGGGTAGTTTGGTCAGCGCTGTTTCAATCCTCGAGAACGTCCCCGAGGACCAGAAAGATTGGCATCCCGGAACGAACGGTCAGGTCCTCGATCTCGTCCATCCATCCCTCTACTGCCTTCGCATCGGCGAGTCGCTCGTTCGCATCCCTGGCAAGGACACGCTCGAGATCCTCACGAAGGATGCGTACCTCGAGCAAAGGTCGGACCTCCAGGACGAGTTGACCGAGTTTGCGGTGTCGGATCGATATCAGTGGCTCCCAACAGACTTCACTGTGTCGGATGTGGGCGACGTCGCGCCGAAGACGTACATCAACAACCTCCACCCGATCCACCATCGGGCAATGTACCCTCCCATCTCGGCCCTCCTAGCGCGTTTCGTTCCGCTCTTCGAGAAGGTCCTTGCCGACGCCGTCGCCCCCAAGCCTGCGCTAGCCGTGGACGTCAATCCATACGGCTGGTACGAGAACTTGGATGTGCCGGCCCCCGACGAGGAGGATGAGACGGACGATTATGCCTATGACGCCCTGTACGAAGAGTGGGAAGAGCAACACAAGTGGCCCGTCATCCCCGATCCCGCGCCTTTCCAGCCGCCTCCGCCCGTCCAACCCTTCCCTCTGAAAGGACGTACGCTCCAGGTGATCGTCAAGCTCGCCAACATTCTCCTCACTCCCGACGCGCCTTCGTATGCTGGCGGCGCGTGGCACGTTGAGGGCATGGCGAACGAGCGCATCGTCGCGACGGGCCTGTACTATTACGCGATGGAGAACGTGACGGAGTCGCGGCTCGCGTTCCGCATGTCTGTGGGCTCGGGCGAGCAGGGCCTCGACCTCCCGTACGAGCAGAGCGACTACCGCGGGTACAGCGTCGCGTACGGCTTCTCCTACGATGACGCACTCAGCCAGCCCCTCGGGCACGTCGTCGCCGAGGAGGGTAAGTGCATCGCGTTCCCGAACTGCTACCAACACCGCGTCGAGCCGTTCGAGCTCGCAGACCCCTCCCGGCCTGGCTACCGCAAGATCGTCGCTTTCTTCCTCGTCGACCCGGACACGCGCGTGCACTCGACGAGCGATATCCCGCCACAGCAGGCGGACTGGGCGTTGGACGAGGCAGGGATGGCACCGATCATGCAGAAGTTGCCGCCAGAGCTATTCGCCATGATCGCAGGGCACACAGCGGATGGGCTGCTGTCTCGCGCGGAGGCGGAGCGGCATCGGGAGGCGCTGATGGAGGAGCGGTCGCGGTTTGTGACGGTGCTCGACGAGGAGGTGTACGAGATGCAGTTCAACATGTGCGAGCACTAGTAAACAATCAAAACCCTGGCGTCATAAATGCGACTCGTTTATCCCTCGAGTACACTCGTTTCAAGTGAGCGTTGAGTCGACATCTTTCAAGCGTACGCTGACAGGATGGTGTGATTTTCCAACATGTGGCGTTCGACAGCGCTTATTGCGATGCGCGCGTCGATATCAATCTCTTGCGAGTTGGTGCAGTACCCGTAGCCTGCACACGGTCGAGCCAGCATCATGTCAAGCTCGGAGTTGGGGGCTTCAACCAAACGGACATAGGCGCCCGATGCGCACGGACCGCTTCGTCCACGTCACGTGGACCTACCTCTTCTCCAGAGTGCATCCTCACGCATCACGGACTGTGTTGCCTCCCCTCATCCACCCGTACGGTTGCTCCTACGCGTGCGCTTTCATACGATATCCTTACGGCTACGTCCAAGTTCTCAATTATCTCAGACGAAGCACGAGGTGTCCCGTGGCCCGCCTCGTGGCTCTCGGATCCGTTTTCCTCGCGCCTGGTCGTCTCAAATCGTTCGGCTCGCACCACACCAACTTCTCTGAATGCACCACAGAGAGCCTCTGCAATTAATGTCGTAAGGCTGTCTGAAATGTTCTTAGTAAGTCTTCGTCGCTTGTATCACGACGGATTGCATCTCACCACGTCCACTATCAGTCACGCTCATCCCCGTCGTGCGTTTCATGGTATGCGCCCTGCGAGGTTAACTTCCAAGGATATCATGTTCCTGAACCTTGAGAGATCCGCGACGCCGATCCATCCCTTGCCCGACATTGTGGCGGTGAACGTCGGGCGCACCGAACTTTGCATCCGCTCCCGAACATGGCCTCATTGTCAAAATGGCGAACTCCGACCGGCGGTAGCTATATGCGTCGCATATTGCGCGAGCGACCGGGTCCAGTGAGTTTCTCGGTTCCTATTCAATGCATCTCGTACAAACTCCACCATGTCGGCACAGGTTCTCTGCGAGGTGGCGACGATCGCGTACTAGCCTGAGCCGTCGTGCCCGGCGCCCGGGAGTAGCAGACCGCATATAAGCTCTCAAGGGCCTATGGTAGTGAGTCCAGAGGGCCTCCCTCCCGTCTCGTGCTTGTTCATAACCATGTTACCTTTCTTACTTTCTGTTGTAGAACTGCTTCTGCTCTCTGCTTCTGCCCATACCAAAAACAACGTGAGTCTGAGCCCATCTCAGGTCTTCGCTACCTCAGCTCTCCTACTGATCTGTCCTCAGTCCAAGATATCCTGGGGCCCTTGCGATCCCAGCGTCGTCGCTAACTCTGCGCTCAGCTGTGGATTCTTCAAGATCCCCCTCGACTACCACGACCCTTCCGCCGGTTCAGGACGCCTCTACGTCGCTAAGATCAACGCTACCGCATCTTCGCCTCTCGGAACACTATACACGCTCCAAGGTGCGTCCGCACCGTGATTCTGTGTGGAGCGCACTAACCTCCTGATTCGCAGGCGCTCCGGGGGCATCGGGCGTTCAGTTTCTAGACGCAAATGGGGCCGCCCTCCTCGGCCTCACGGGTGGCATGTACGACATCGTCACCTTCGACTCGCGCGGATCCGGCTCGCTCACCGTGTGCGTATTCCTTCTCTTTGGGTGTAGCAAGGATTATCGCACCATTCCATTCCATCCCACGCTGACCCGCTTACCCCTTACGTTAGCCCTGGGGACGTCTTCTGCTTCGACTCGCCCTCCGAGGAGGCCGCATTCTTCGCTGGATCGCTCGACGATACGGGCATCGACTACACCGGTGATTTCACCGACCCGCGCGAGGTCTCGGCGCTCCTCTCAAAGGCGTCCGCCACGCAATTGCTCTACAAGAGGCTGGGGAGCAAGTGCCAGTCGCACAGTTCGGGCAAGTACCTCAAGTACATCGGCTCAACGGCGACGGCCCGGGATTTGGCCGGACTGGCAGACGCGATTGACGGTCCGGGGAGCGCTGTGAACTTTCTCGGGGTCACATACGGGACGCTCGTCGCGCAGTATTTCATGAATAGTGGGTGTTCCAGTTAGGCTATTTGTCGAACGGAGCTGACAGCGGGCGCGCATACAGTGTTCCCTCAGGTTTGTACACCATCAAGTAGACCACGGCTAATGGCGTGCACTGATACTTTGCTGCTCTACCGCTCCCTGCACTGCACAGCGTGTCGGTCGAATGTTGCTGGACGCTTTGTTTGACGCCCAGATTCTCGCGACTCAAGATCTTTCCCTGGTGATTTCCCATTCATTGGCAGTATCTTCCTTTTCTTCGCTCACTCAGCGTCCCTCCAGCACTGGTCGACCCAACTCGTCGAGGCTGACGCCATTTACAAAGCATTCGTGACCGGCTGCGCCCTCTCCGGTCCCTCCGGCTGCCCCATCGCCACCACGTCCAACCAGACCGCGCTCGACGTCGACGCCAAGATCCAAGCGCTGCTCACCACTGCGCACAACGCCGCCCAGAGGAACCCCTCCGTCCCGCTTACGTCAGGCCAAATCCGCACGCAGCTCTACCTCGAGATGTTCTCGCCTATGGACTGGGCTGCGTTCGCGAAGAACGTCTGGCCCGCGCTCGAGGCGAACGTCTCGGCAGGATCGCGCGCATCTCGCAGGCACCTGGGCGTAATCAAGCGCGATGAGTCTGCGACGAGCTCATACGCTGAGGAGGCCATCATGTGTGGTGGTAGCGTTGATGCGCACGGCACAAGCATGGCGGGCATCTTCAGCAGTCTCGTCAGCGCCACGCGTCGCGTCTCCCACCTCTGTACGTCTACACGCCGCCGCTTTCTTTTCCACTCTTCTGACGCGTGGGCATATAGTCGGCGCGCAGTGGCCCGAGCCCGCCTACGTGTGCGCGTTCTGGCCGGCGCGCGCAGTCGAGCGCTTCCCTGGTCCCTTCGACAAGAAGCCCGCTCACCCCATCCTCTTGTTCTCCAACCTGGTAAGAGCTTTCGCCCCCGCTCTCGCGTTCTATTCATCCGAGCAGTGTTGATACGGTCCACAGTATGACCCGCTCAATCCCCTCGCTAACGCGCGAGCGGTCGCTAAGAGGCTCGGGGACTCGGCCCATCTCGTCATCCAGGAGGGCTTTGGGGTGAGTCGACCTCCAGTTACTATCTCTATACGTCGAAGCTTCATGGCTCACATCCACAATTCGTCTATAGCACACGACGGATGCTGAGACACCCACTAGCTGCCTTCCGGGCATCGTCCAGGCATACTTCGTCAATGGCATGGTTCGTATTCTTCTTTTAGCTCGATATACATATCGCCCATTGATTGCTCGGTTCACTAGTTGCCCACCGGTCAAACCTCATTCTGTCCCGTCGACCCCACTCTCGAGATATTTCCCAACGTCACTACCGCCATGATTCTTGACAACCTCCCGAAGCAGGATGTCTAGCGTTGCTAGTGCATTGTGACGGAGTACGGGGACCCGACCAAGCCTGACACCAGAGCTGCGGCCCCGAGTCCGCAACCTTCACCCCCCTTGCATTCACGACCTTCACGCGTTTCTCCTCAACGAACCACTGTAAACCATCCATACCCGACATCTGTATTCCTGTGCAATACACGAGCATCTATCCCATGTCTACTGGCCCGTCTCCCTCTCCCCTTTCATGCCGAGCTCGAAGGAGCGCCCGTCGCAAGAGGGAATGCCCCAGACGGGTCGACGTCTGCCGTGAGCGTGGCCGTATGGCCATCGATGACCGTCGTGATCGTTGTCTCGTAGCGCGGCTCGTGGATAACGGGCACGTTGATGGTAATCGTCTCGGTCGTGGCCGTGGTGGTGCTGATGATGGACGTGACGGTGGTCGTAATGATGTGCCCTTCTGCGGCGAGGACGTCCACCACATTCGCACATCGCTTGGCTCGTTACAAGATGAAGCATCGACGGCGGTGTACGCACCGCGGTCCGAGGTCTAACGCGGGGAAAAAGGGGGTGCTCCGTCGCAGCGTCCGATTCGTGCGGCGTCCAGTAACTCGACGGCGCACCGATTGGCCAGAGTGAACCACTGCTTCAGCTCCACGACGACGACGGACTGTGAGGTACCCAGCTTGGCGCAGTCTCTGCCGCTGCGTGTAGAGGCTCAGAAGTCAAGTCTCGTGGGTTACTCTGACGCACTCCTCCGAGAACTTTGACATTATCCGTGATAGCTTACCGGCCGCTCAAACGTGAGCCCCGCAGGGTGACTTCGCACAGGTACAGCTTTCATTCTACTCCTGCCTCCTTCGTATCATACATGTGAACGACACCCCATATTACACACGTCAGCAGGTTTCGTCGTCTAAGGCGAGCCACAGAAGAGGGCCGTAGCTCGACCCTCACTCTCGCACTGACGTCTGGTAAGGTCAGGCGATCAGCAACGGGAAGGGAAGAACACAATGTGAGGATGCCTCTCACACGATATCATTAATAATCGACCGTGACGTTGAGGATACCTCGTTCTCTACAACGTGGGAAGCAATCTTCTACCTGCCTCCGGTTGTCAGGGTCGATGGGAGGAGGGGGAAAAGTCTGGCGCCTAGAACGGAAGTTGAGCTCGACGCGAGTCAGTGACTGGAAAGGCTCAGTGCAGAGCAGGCCGTCGATGTCGTCAGTCACGCAGAAACGCTCCCGCATGACCCCAACCTCTGGTGTAGGTACGTGGAAGGTAAGGCGGAGGATGCGGAGGGCGCAAGGTGAGCGCAGCATCCGGAGGACATGGGTGAGCAGGTCCGGCTGGTCGAAACGTTGGTACTGGAACGAAGCACTGAACTCTTGCAAGCGTGTGTACTGCCCAAAATCTATAGGATGCGTGAGATATGTGCGCTGTACGCTGAGAATGAATAGTATAGACGGAAACTCACTTCTCGCCAGCTGCGGGGGCCGGTTGAACATCGGAATTAGAAAGTTTCGGCTGAAGCCGGAGAGGTCGATTGTAGAAAAGCGGTTTTCCGCGAGGAACGCCACCAATTCGTCCATCTCTCGGATTTCCATCCGACTCAGCTTGAAATATAGTATATCAGACGTATATCGTAAGCGCGCACAAGCCCGAAAAGCGAAGAGAACTCAAGCTTACCTCGAGTCTTAACGCCGGACTGGCGCCCGCTGGGTCCTCATTGTGATCGCCACTTCTACTTCCGAGCAAGGAATCGTATACATCCATCGCGTCGATGTTTTCGAGGTGCACAACGCGAAGGGTGGAGCGACGATCGCGTATGATACGGCCCAAATGGTTCGGGGAGGATATCTGACAACCATGGAAAGAGAGAACTTGGAGCGAGTCCGAGCAGAGCGCCAGAGCTTCCAGGAATTGCGGGGAAAGCTTGTGTAGTTCGTCGCAGCTGCTGCTCACAAATATTTTCCTGAGGTTGTACAATGGGCTGACGAGGTCGGGCGAGAAGAGGGTCGGAGGGGGGTCGTCGTCCGGGGGTGTGTCGTCAGGCGGTTCACTGAGGGCCCGGGGACGCGAGGAATTGAGATAAGAGGAGCAAATTGGAACGCATTCAAGCTCGCGAACGAGACCGGCGAGCTTTCTTGATGATGAAACCGTGCGCTTGAAACGTTCCCAGTTTCCGCCCCATAGTCCGAGGCGAACATGGGTGTAGAGTGCCTTCCGCGCAATTGGGAGCCATGCGTGGCTGACCAACGAGCACGCGCACAGTGTCTTAAAGGCACCTGCGGGAAGGTATTCGTGGCCAGCTCTAATGTCTTCCACGATGAGCCACGCTATATCAGCGGGTAGTGTAGCAGACCGACGCTGCCAAGTGTGACTAGACATTGCCATATAGTATCCGCGCGTGTCAATCGCCGCTGCAGAGCAAATTTCTCGTTAACGCAACTTCAATTTAAGCTGTAGAAAATCCAGGTAGAGAACTTACCAAGCGCAAGTCAATTTTCTACCTATATAGCACGACTTGGCAAGATTGCTGTAAGGTGGTCCCGCCGACAAAAATTGACAGTCCAACTATGGTGGTCGTTTTGCGCTCTGGAAATGGCTGAGAAATTACACAGAGTAGGTGATCTGTACCCTGACGGCCAAATGGCTGCGGATCATAGAAGCAGGAGGGATGAGGGACCGACGAGTCAGGACGTACTTATGTGCGGAGCCTCCTGAGTCTTAACTGATCAGGCGCCTAAGCACGTGGCGGCGTGAGCTTTGGCCTATCTCATGTAAGCGCCCGGGCCTGGACCAGCCGCCTGTTCTCCGACGCTCAGGCTAATGCTAGTTGGTCTTGGATGGTGAACCGGCGGACTGACTCCACTGCGTAGCGCATATGGAGGCGTAACCGCATAGAGGACTCTCAGAGCCCATGGCAGAGTCCTCATCAACTAGTAGTCTCCTGAAAGACTGCCAGTGGTCTGATCGCGAAGTGGTACTGGGCTTCAATGGCATGGAATTGCAACACTCTGTCGGATTTCGGGTTTGGGCGTCAAAATTGAGGCGGGCGAGGCACGCGGAAACGGGTGCGGCGGGCGTGATACGGGTCGGTGGCGTCGGCGCGGCGGCGGGATCCAAGCCTTCGCGCTCACCAGCGCGATAAGAGTATTGTATTTAGACTACGAGTGCGCAATGCGGCCGAGTTCGCCGCGCGTTTGCGACGCGGGCTCCCTACTACCCCGGAACGACCGCGCGTTCGACGACTCGCCTGCTTGTTCCAACACACTCCGAGTCTTCGACTCGAAGTTCAAGTGCCCGCAAAACGGCAGGAATCGACTAAGTTCTGACCGAGATAGGAGAAATCCCAGGAACTGATGCCATTGTAACTGACGAGCATGACCTCGGATGGCTCAGGAGTCAGCGTTGGCCGCAGGCGTCCAGTAATTCGACGGTGCCCCAATTGGCCAGAGTGATCCCGGCGGACTGCTTCAGCTTTACTACGACCACGGACAGTGAGATGTCATACAGCTTGGTACAGCATCTGCCACCGGGTCTGGAGGCTCAGAAGTCAAGTCTCGTGGGTCCCTGTGGCGCACTCCCGGTCCGGTAACTGTGAAATTATTCAGTGCGCGAATTTGCCAGCCACTCAAATGCAGTGAGCCTAGCAGGGCGACTTCGCACATGTGCAGTTTTCATTCTACTTCTGCCTCCTCCGAATCATACACGCGAGCATCATCCCATGTTACATACGACAGTAGATTTTGTCGTCCAAGGCGAGCCACAGCGATGGCCAGTAACCCGACTCGCCTTACTGACGTCTAGCAAGGTGATCCGATCAGCAACGAGAAGGGAAGAACACAATGTGAGACTGTCACTCACATTATATCATTGATATTCGACCGTGACGTTGAGGATACCTCGTTCTCTGCAACGCGGGAAGCAATCTTCTATCTGTCTCCGGCTGTCAGGATCGATGAGAGGAGGGGGAAAAGTCTGGCGCCTAGGATGGAAGTTGAGTTCGACACGAGTCAACGACTGGAACGGCTCAGTGCAGAGCAAGCCGTCGATGTCATCAGTCACACAGAAACGCGCCCGCATAGCCTCCACTTCTGGTGTAGGCACGTGGAAGGTAAGGTGGAGGATGCGGAGGGCGCAAGGTGAGCGCAGCATCCGGAGGACGTGAGTGAGGAGATCCGGCTGGTCGAAACGTTGGTACTGGAACGAAGCACTGAACTCTTGCAGGCCTGCATACTGCCCAGGATCTGAAAGACGCGTGATATGTGTGAACTAAATGAGAGTGAATATTATAGACAGAAACTCACTTCTTGCCAACTGCGGTGCCTGGTCAAACGTCGGAAGGATGGTATTGGGGCGGAAGCTGGCGAGATCGATTGTGGAAAAGCGGCGTTTCGTAAGGAAAGCCACTAGTTCGTCCATGGCGCTGACTTCCATCAGGTTCATCTGGGAAGAGAGTATGTCAGACGTCTTAACGCGCACTGCAAGGACGGAGAGAACTCGAACCAAACTTGCCTTTAGCCTTAACGCCGGGTTGGAGCCCGGGTCCCCATTGCGGTTGCAACTGCCAATTCTGAGCAAAGACTCGTAAACGCTCAATCCGTAGGTGAGCTCCAGGTGCGCAATGCGAAGGGTGGCGTGACGATCACGTATGACACGGCCCGAACGGTTCGGGGAGGATATCTCGCAGCCCTGAAAAGAGAGAACTTGGAGCTCCGAGCAGAGCGTCAAAGCTTCCAGAAATTGTGGGGAAAGCTTATGTATTTCGTCGCAGCCGCTGTTGACGAATAACTTTCTGAGGTTGTACAGTGGGCTGACGAGGTCGGATGAGAGGGGGGTAGGGGGTTCGTCGTCCGGTGGTTCACCGAGGGTGCGCGAGGAATGGGAAGGAGGGCAGCAGGGTAAAACACAGCGAAGCTCGCGCACGAGACCGGCGAGCTGATTGGATGAGGAAATCGTGCGCTTGAAATGATCCCAGTTCCCTCCTCTTGCTCCGAGGCGAACACGGGCGTAGAGCGCCCGTTGCGCAGATGGAAGCCATGCGTGGCTGATTAGAGCGCACGCGCGAAGGGAATCCAAGGCGCTCCCAGGAAAGATGTCGTTGCGGGCCCGAACCTCCTCCACCACGAGCCACACTATATCGGCAGGCAGTGTAGGAGAACGGGGGTGGCTAGACATCAGCATAGTACCCGCACGTTTCAATGGCAACTGTAATGCAAGATTCTCGTCAACTCTACTGTATTGTGCACCGCACAGTGAAGATAGACAGCATACTAAGCACGGGTAATTTGTCAGTGGCGCAACTCAAGACAGCTGTGAGCAGTAGTTTCGGGGAAATAGGTAATCCTTCGGTGGTGGTTTTGCGTTCTGGACGAGGACGGCCAAGGGGTTGCGAAGAGTAGGTGATCTGTGCCAGGACCGAGCTGGTGCAGAACGTAGAACCGTGAGGGAAGAGGGAGCGATTCCAGACGTACAGCGACACCGAGCCTCCTGACCGCCACTGGCAGTCAGGGGCCCAGATCCTGGTGGCGGCGTGAATCACGTGGAAGTGTGGGCCTTGGCCTATCTTAAGCGCCGCCACCGAGGCCCAATTCTCTACGTCTGAAAACAACGAATTACGTGTGACTGCTACTCTCTTCTTTCCATGTAATGCTACGCAGAATCTGCAGAACGACACGGCTTCAGTGCTCAACGGTCAAAGAGACAGCAAGAGAGACTGATCCCACCCTTGAATTGAACCTCGACGTCCAAGATGCCTCGCTCACGACACCTCGGCAGACATTCTTCAATCCGTCTCCGTTGTTTGTCCTCCGTTCCGGGTTCTACTGGGTAACCGTACAAGAGAGTGAGTCTGACTAGTTTGAGGGACACGAAAGGATCCGCAGAAAGGAGCCCATCGATATCTTCTGACTGGAGGAGCCCAGCGACATTCCCGATCCCTCCCTGCACGGTGAAGCGTACGGTTTCGAGAGAGCATGGTAGACGCAGCATCCGCAGGAGACTGGTGAGTACGCCGGGTTGCAGTCTGGCGAACGTGAATATGATGTTGAGCTCCCGCAGCGAGGCGTACTGGCCAAAGGCTGGTGGGCACGTGGGGTAAGCATACGAAATTCACATTAGCAGCGCGACGATACGCACCTCTCGACGATTGGGGGGGCTGACCAGGAAACGGCAAGAAGCGAGGGACGATGTCGACGAGAGTGATCGACGAGAACGAGTGTACCGTGAGGACAGCTAACAGTACGTCAACATCGTACACTTCCATCTTGTTGAGCTGTGGATAATGTGTTAGACCGACGTGAACGGTGAAACACGCGGGGCAACGCTCGAGTCAGAAGGTGTCTGAGCTTACCTCTATCCGAGAGTCACTAAGAGCACCCTGACCATCATGCGGATCCGTATCCCGCTCCTCAAGAGATACGATGGTCTTCCATGCGACCCGCTCTATGTGTACGGACCGGAGAGTGGAGCGACAAGCGCGTACGGCACAGTCGATGCCCTTCAAAGACCACACAGAGCAGCGTCGGAGGTCGAGAACCTCCAGCTTTGGGCAACTAGCTCCTAAAGCGTCCAAGAACTCTGTCGGGAGCCTGTGCTGTTCGTGGGCGGCGCTATGAAAGTACACCTCTCGGAGGTTGCGCAGGGGACCGAAGATGTCCGACGGGAGACCCGCGGCGTCTTCATACGGCTTGAACCGCGGTCGGAACGCGCCGCCCCCGACCGCGATGGAGAGGGAGCAGTGAAGGTCGCGAACGAGGTGGGCGATTTCGGTGGAAGAGGAAACCGTGCGTGCAAAACGTTCCCATGCCCATTCGTTCATTCCTAGGTGGACGTAGGCGTAGAGCCATTTGCGCGCGCGCGGGAGCCATGAGTGACAGGTCAACGCGCACGAGCGGAGGGTGTCGTCAGTGTTCGAGGTGTCGATGCGGACGTCTGCCGCAATTTCATCAATGGCGAGCCACCATATATCGATGGGTAGCCCCGGAGAGCATCTTCGACGGCTGTCTTGAGGCATAGAAGACTTGGCAATGAACTCCTATGATGCCGCAAACGTGTCAGTATCGCGTGGTGTTATATCCAGATACAGGTAACTGACCCACCTTCAAGCTAGGAGTACGGTATCCCTTCGTAGCGAGTGTGAGTGCCTGGACGTAGACGACTGCAGAGCAAAGAAGATCCAAGTCGAGTCGCGAGCTGAGAGGCAATCGGATTGAAGATGGCTACACTGGCGTTTGAAATGCGCTGACCAAGCATCTGACACGTGGCCCTCGTTGAAGCCCTGCCATTAACGATACGCCCATGGGATGCTTCTAGGATGTTTACAACCTCAGACGTCAACATGCCCGCCACAACTAATAAATCCCCCGTATTATCTTCCGACTCCACAGCTAAAGCCTGCTGTCGCGAGAAGAACGAGAAAACCTAAGTGCCCATCGCGACAAGAACGTAGGGGAGGCGAGAGGGATGAGACGGTGTACTTTCAGCCGCTTGGACGGAAAAGTGCACGTAGAGGGCAGCGCGAAGAGAGCGAAGTCTTCATTAAGGCGACAGCGTTTCCTTCCTGCCGAAGCGTTATCACAACAAGAATGTCCGCGGGCAATCGACACCACGCACCTATTCCTGCACCCCAGCCGCACACGCCTCCCTCGCCCTGTGCCTCAAACCCCACCCCTCCGTCCTCTCCGGCTCCGCCACGACCGCCGCCCACCCCCTCTCCTCCCCCGTATATGCGAGGTTCAGATCCGCCGCGAGCCGCGCCCACCGTCTCGCGCCCTCCGCGTCTTCCAGTGCGCAGCACGCCTTCACGAGCCGCACGGCGAAGCCTTCCCAAACCGGCTCGTAATAGAGCTGTTCCGCTTCGAAGAGGTCCATGTACATCCGATCGACGCGGTTTACGTGCTCGTCCGGTAAATCGGAATTGCGTGCCCAGCGTGCGAGCGCGGCGTCGCGAGCTGGATGGTCGGCGTCCGCGCGACGGATGAGAGCGCGACGGGTGTCGCTGCGAGTACGTTCTGGTTCGGGGAGAGCACAGACGGCGCACGAGCAGGTGAAGTTGTATGCGGAGAGTGCGGCTTGGCGGGCGGCACGGGGTTGGGCGGGGTCGATATAGGAGATGAAGACCTCGGAGCCGGTGGGTATGTCGAAGAGTGCGTGGAGTTGAAGGGAGAAGGACGAGAAGTCGAAGCGGTAGACAGCGTTGGGCGAGCAGCTGGGGGTTTCGTGAACACCAGGAGATACCGTGGGTGGAGAAAGCACATACCTATGGTTGACGCGGGACAGGGTCTTGCAGATGGCGGCATACTCGGTGGCTGAGCCAGGCAGCATACCGAGATACACCGCATTGGTATCAATGATACCCTTCGCAAACGACGGCTCCAGTGGATGTGCGTTCATAAGGGCGAGGAAATCGTTGCGAGCGTGAGTCGACAGCTCGGATATCGCACGATCAAGCTCAGGGTATTGGCTTCCAGGAGGGAGGGAACCATGGAAGGGGAGAACTTGAGGATAGACGAGGATGGGTCTCTCACAGAGTATGAGCTCCCCTCGGACAATGCCCTTCGCAGCGAACATCCCAACACCATTGATTCCCGTGTCCGCGATGCGAAAAGTAGAGGATGCTTGCGATGAGATTGGAAGGGGAGACCAGCATTGAGGATGGATGTCTCCGGACAATCCGTGGTGTAACAGGGTGATAGCAGAAGGGCTTGCGGCATCATCGGAATCGGTGGAAGGTATTTTGACGATACCAATATCGGAGTGATCCCGAGGGGCTTGGACCGGGCGTTGCAAGACTGCGTCCTCAATTACACGAACCTCTGGTATATTGATGAAGGTATATTCAAGCATTCCTAAGACCACAACGCCGATCAGCAATGACAACAGCCGCAAGAGAAACCCAGACGTACCATTGGTGCACTTGGATCACTCTTTCAAACATTCAGAAAATAGAAGCACAGTTCATAACCCGTATCGAAGACGCGTGAGGAAGTAGCAAACGACTACAATGCGATTATTAGATGGAAGTTAAGATGGCCATGGGAGTCGGCTCGGACGACCGACTCTGCTTTTACCAAAGCGCCCATGACAACACATCCAAATAACGCGCCTGTGGCGGGGCGACGCGGTGGCCGGAATCCAACCCTTTCACCTCTGCCAGCACTGTACCGGCTCAGGTTCGTGTCTTCAAAGTTTCAGGCCTCGCGCTGCATGGCAAGTGCCTCCGCTTCAACGTCTGCGTATACGCTTCTGCTCTATATGACGTATAGTCTTGCAGACCTACGACGTAGATGGATGCCAGTGACGCGGGTCCATCTAGGTCCGAGTCGACCAGGCAAAGTTCGTCGACGAGCACACTCATAACGTCCGAATTCCGCGCTACTTGGTCAGACTACTATTCGTGGGAGACGCCCTATTGCGCTCAGAAACTTGCAACACTCTGCGCATCGCCTACTTCGGTCAAACCACCAGATCATGGTGCCTTTGCCGATCTCATCGACGACTCTCCATATTCGCTACAACCTCAGGGCGCATCCATGTCCACGAACGAGAAGCCCCCTGAAGAGCAGAATGCACAGACATACACCCGGTACACCTTTCAAAGCGAGGCCGGTCAGCTCGCCACTTCCGTAGTAAAGGCGGACGTCATCACTGCTATGGGCTCACCACTAAGCCCCTATCCCGTGTATGAATCATGCACGCCCATCTCATGGAATATCCTCCATGGAGACGACCCGAGCTACGCACCATTCATCCCATACGCCGACGACCCCGCGTTTCCGGTGGGCGACTACTCTTTCGAGCACACAGGCCTCGCATGGCAAGAGGGCTATCGCGATTCCGACGGTGCGTCCTCAGGGGTCCTACTCATGCACTTCCGCGACACGCGCTCACTTCTACGCGGATTTTCAGCGCACGCGATTGTGCTCGAAACGGCACGCCAGCTACACGCTCGACACGGGCTGACCCCAACGCAGATAGACGCCTCCGGCATTCTCCCTCTCACGCTCTGCACGTCGGCCGTGTGGGGTGCGATCTGGCGGGAGACCATGTCGTACGTCGTCCCTCGTCCATCTGGATTCCGTTGACGTTTGTTGTCACAGTGATCGAATACCCTGGCCTAACGCGTCGCGAACTCCGCTTCCTGATCTGTCTCCGCCGCGGGCAGACGACCTTCAGACACGGCTCCAGGACTACCTCACCCTGTGGTGCCCGAATCGCGCGTGCCAGATGGCGAATTGCTTCTCGCATGGTGGGTACTCTATCTTGCTACTCTCTGGTCTTTCTGCTCACGGTTTGCCAGCATCCGAGCAAACTACGCTCGACCTCGCTTCAGGTAGCGCCAAGGGTACAGAACCGTTCGTACCGCTCGACATAGAGACGTCCTGCGGAGACGATTGTGCTCTCGCGCGACCCGATGTATCTGAGGTATGTACGCGAGGGTTTACTTGATCCTCCGCTGACGAACGTGTCCGTAGTCGGACATCGTCTGGACCGTGCAAGAGCACGAAGAGCTCCGAGTCTTATGCCACCTCGCACCACCTACGACCTCATGCTCCCTTGCTCGGCTATGCAAGAAGCCGTGCTTTGAGGTTTGCGTCTTTCATCCTGCCAAGACTCCACGTCCTAAATGTGTCATCAGGTTGCAGTTATTTGCCAAGAGTACACCGTGAACGTACCAAGCCAGCAGGTTCCAGAACCTGAACCCCGTGAGTCGGCTACAGCATAATTGTTATCCTTGCTCGCGATTCATGATGCGCAGAGAGGAAAGGCTGCAAGTGTTCTCTACTCCACTACCTCAAGCGCGGCAGGAATAATCTCTTGAAGCTCTGCTCGACGGATCTCTGCCCATGCAGAAAAGCCAAGACGGAATGCGATCCCGACGTATGCGGGTCGTGCATGGGAGACTGCAGAAACAGCCAGATTCGGAAGGGCATGTTCAAGGTACGTGATAGCAAACCTGTCTTCTGACACCGACGCTTACGCTGCGTCCATGTGTGTCCAGGGGGTGGCGGTCCGTCAGAGCAAACATGGCTTGGGCTTGTACCTTCAGGAAGACGTCTTGAAGGGCGATCTCGTGATTGGTTCGCGCCTCGTCGTTCTCTCTGCACCATCATCTCACACGTTGCGCCCTTCGTAGAGTACATCGGCGAACTGATATACGAGCCAACGTTTGACTGTCGCTGGTGCGTTCCTCGTTCCCTCCAGTATCTCGCCCGAAACTCACCAGCTGCATCCAGTATGATTACCGACCACCTGCAGAGAAGCTACGTATATGGCCTAGACAAGGAGTTCTCTGTAGACAGCGCGTACGCAGGCAACCCTTCTAGGTTTATCAATCACGCGGCCTCTGACCGGGCTAACGTCGAGGTTATGAGTACGTCATCATCGCGTTCCCCGTAAAGAACCTGCTGACCGTATCGATCACAGTCCTTCAAGTTCACGGGGACCAGAGGATTGGCATTTTCGCGAGTCAGTATTCCCCTTTCCCCGGAATGACTGTTGCTGACCAGACATAGAGAGGAACATTTCGTCTGGCACGGAGCTACTCATGGATTACGGCCCCGAGTTCCCTATACCCGAGGAGCACGAGTGAGCCTTTGGAACCGAAAGTCATTCATCATCACTATATTAGACTGTACAAGTACTGCTTACGATCGGATGTACCACTACCATACCCGCCGCACCTCCAGGGTGGAATCGACAACCACGACTTGGCGCTCCTCCGTGATACACTGCGGCGATGCAGAGGCCGTTCGTGAACGCGAAGTGCCAAAGGCGAACAAGCCTGCGTCTAAATGCCATTTGTTATGTAGTGGGCTACGACAAGAGCGTGAATTCGACCCTATCATCCTGTTGAACCTGTCCCAAGCTTAGTCCGACTAGGGTGCGAGTACCAGCGAGTAGGCTCAAGGCAAACACGCGCGAACGCTGAACGTTGCGCGCTCGTCAGGGGAACATCGTAGGGTCGGAGCCTCAGCTAGTCGAGTGGCAAGTTAGACAGATACACTGTTGGCATGAGAGCTCTGGGAGAATAACGTACGACCTTCAATGGAGGCATGGAAGACTGTTCCGCGCGCTCGGCAACGCGGCATACTCTCTTGCACCACCCCGACCCACTGACTTTCATCTCCCTCGACGGCGTGCCCCGGTCTCATCGCTCCGAAGATAAGATGGAAGCGCTTCAGAGCGTGGAAGTGGGTGTCGGAGCGTAGGGCCACATCGAGGTCGTTGAATGGGAAGTATTCGTCAAGGGCCGGCGGTCCCCACAGATCCAATTCTTTTTGAACGAAAGGTGAAGGTCCTCGAGAGCCGGAAGGCGAAGGCGGCGCATCATATCGAGGACTATGTACAAGCTCGCGGACGAGGAGCGCGAGATGTGGAGACGAAAACTTCATTGTTCGCGCAAAGTACCTGCAGAAACTCAAGCCCTTGGTCCAGACGAAGTAATACAGGTTCGTTTGAGCTTACGCGAGCGTAACAGAGCACGTTAACGCGCAGGTGCGGAGGAGTTGGTACGTCTCCGAGACGAGATCTTCGTTCTTGACATCAGCTGCTGCGACGTCGATGATGGACCGCAGGACGCCTACGGAAAGGTTATCAGCGCGCTGCATGATCGACCTAATCACCGACGATGACAAAACGAAGTGAGAGACCGACGAGGACGAGCGCGGAAACTGATCAAAGTTGGCGGAGTGGCACACCAGAATGCCCGTGGATGCAATCGCTCTCATCCGGAGATCCCGTGCCACACTGCCGGAACTCATCTTCATCGTCATTAGATAGTTTGGCATTTAAACGTGACTAGTACAGAAGTGTAACTTAGCATAGACGTAGTCGCCGCTTCGCCATGCAGCATCGCGTGAAGCGATCCGTACCGTGCTCTCGTCTTTTGAGTACTCAGTCAACGACGCCCCTGTTCACCCGCCGACAGAACGTGCTTCGCGTCAAATACTCCATGGGTAATGGAAGCTATATCCAGCTATAAAATGCTAAGTTCGATGAGAATATAACATGCAATTGTGCGTATAACGCACGATCTTTTCTGTGCACCCGCAGATCTATACCGCGAGCCCGGCAGCCCGACATGCTGTCATACACCTGACCAATCCACTGGACACCTATGCATGATGTCGATAATGTGAAGGCAAGACACAATGTCTTCAATGCCTGCCATTTACTGTTCGATCGGAAGACATCGTCGAGTTTATCGCACTTGAATGCGTTCACAAGGGTGTTTGGATCCTCGCGAGAACCCCATACATCCTCGTCTCTGAAGATGAGGTGCACTTCCTCTAGAGCAGGGACGCGTATACCGTGCAGCGTTTCGATGACCTTGTCGATGCCGAAGAACGGGGGTGGATGGTATGAAGGGAGCTTCTCAGGGTTCCAAAAGATGAGCCTGAGTTCGCGTAAGGCGGGGAAAAGGTTGATGGCTGCGGACGAGACCAATATCAGTATCAAAACATAGGATGCTATGAAGCAGCACTCCGGACATGCCTTGATCGAGAGCATCGCGATCGACATGGACGCTGAGAGAGGTCAGAAGGATGCGACGCTCTTCGGAGAGAGCTAAGAGCAAGTCGGAGGTGTTCCGCGAATAGAACTAGTTACTATGATGAGTAAACATGGTACATCGGGTCGCATGCGTGGCTAACCTCAAGCTTGAGAGGGCGAAGAAACGCGTCTGGTTCCTGATCGCCTAACATCTCGATATGTGAGGGCCAGACGCCACCCCATCTACCGACTTGGGAGAATCGCCAGGTGCATAAGGATTGGGTATGCGAGAACGTATGTATTACGGCTTCCAGTATACGGGGAGATGGGAATATCCAGTTGTGGAATATGATTGTCGCAAGCTCTGGACAGTGTCTAAGCGCAAGCAACGTAGTGATAGACTCATGCGCTTCCCGAGAGTGGAAAGCTGCGCCGTCGAATGCAAACGAGCGTAGGTGCACGAGATGGCGAATGGCGTCTTCGGCTAGGGGTTTGCTTGTGACCAAATGGTGTGTCCTCGGATCGTAGGAGTGGAAGGGCGAGTAGCGCACTTCACGAACGAAGGACGCTAGATGTGGACAGGTCAAGATTGTGCGTGTAAATCGTTGGACTCCGTTCAATCTCCGAATCCATACGAAGTCGTAGAGGTTGCGTTGAGCTCCGGGAAGCCAGTCGGAGCACGTCAGTGCGCAGGCAGAAAGAATTTTGTATGTCTCCCACGTAAGACCGTCGGCGTACCTAGCGTCCAAGGCTATGATGTAGAAGATATGCCATATGACATCAAGAGATAGGGATGGAAGAGCGGTGCGAGTTGCGTTGAGGGCCATGCTGGTGCTTGATGAGCTTCGATCCCGTGAACGTCAAGAATCGAAGTCGCCCGCTGTCCAGACCGGAAATGACTGGAAATAAGCGCCCAGAAAGTGGCGCCGACAGTATTGATGGGATGAGCGGGCCGGCTCGGGTCTCCGGCTGGTTTCGAACTGCCACGTGTCGTTCACCCCGCGCATCAGATTCAGGGGTCAAGGCTTCGCACTGTTCCTCTCAACGACAACGGGCAACATGGACTGGACAACGGACGGAGAAGATATCTTGAAGCCTCGGAATAGCCAGAAATTCGCAAGCGAAATCCTCTGCGCGTTTGAGACCATTGACAAAGTCCCAGCTTCTTGTCACTGTTGTACGTGCTCTGTACAGTGCTCGTCGAGATATCCTAGTCCTCCTTTGCTCACTAGCCTGCGAATCAAGGGAAACATATTGCACCAGAGTCTATCGAAATAGCTCAGGAGGATGACAAGATTTCATCTGCTGCCGCCCTTGCTGCCGTCCGAATGGAGCTGCGCCGGACCGTTGAGGCAATCAACGCTCTCATTACTCTCCTCAGGCGCGAAGAATCAGATGTGGACGACGTCGCTCTGGCTCAGCAAGTCGCTCATCGCAATCAAATGGTCATAGATGTACGTTGCGTGCTTTCTATAGATGCGCTGACACATAGCTAACGCGGCATGTAGTCTTTACAAGCAGCCATGGTCAACATCACGAGGACGGCCGGGGCCGCCTGCGTAAGGGACGTCAAGCCCCCTATGGATAAGCAGGGATTCATCGACTGTTCCAACACCCTTATCAAGTTGACTGCTGAGGCTGCCACGCTTCAAGAGCAGATCCGCCTTGAGGGCCTGATGATACGGGACCTTCTAGACGGGGGGCGTCGGCGGCTTGCCAATATACAAACCCTTTGTCGGGCAGCGGTGCGTCCCGCCGTTCATACGACAGATCCGGTTAGAATCGCTCACTTTGCTTTTACTAGTCCGTCGTATTCCTCCCGTTTTCCCCTGTGATTGGAGGTCTCTTCGCTGCGGTCGACACAATCGGCTTCCCCGCTTTCTACGAGTGGAACATCATGGTCAACGAGGACCTCGCGACCGAGCCCGCCGATGTGGCCCGCCGCACACGAATGGTGTCAGAGGTCCGGGGCCTGATGACAGAGATCGCACGCCTCCAGCGCGACCTCGAGAGCGTCGTTGCTTTTATCAACTCCACGATCCAGGCGTTCGAGGCCATGTGCAGCGACGAGAGCCTCATGCGGATGGTCGAACTCCTCGGCACAATTGCCGATGCAGTTGAGACGGCGACGGCGGTCCTCCTTGGCGCGGACGTTCCCGTCCCGGCGGCTGCAGGTGATGACGAAGAGCAGACATCTGCGACGTTCGCAGAGTTTCTCGCTACTGTATCTTCCGTGGCCGAACAGCTCGCCTCCGACGGATCTCCCGCCATAGTCACGGGGCCGATGGCGGAACTGGACGAGACCACGACCGAGGCGATGGAAGGTCGTCTCTCCCGTATTCGTGCGGCGCTCCCCGTCATCCGTATTACTCCGGTCGAGGCCTGAATCCTGTTGCGCCGTGTCTTTCTCTTCGCTGTCCTACAAGTCTTGCTGCGTAATGTTGTCTAATCTGTTTCCCCTACACTCCTTATATCGTCGTTCCTTTCACATCTTGCTGTTACACTCGTTTTCTTATGTTGCTGTCCTATCGCTACCACACTGCTGTGCTAATTTGAATACTACCTTCGGACCGAGCCGTCTGTGTAGTGCTATGGTCATTTTGTCTAAGTAGAAGCCTCGTGCCCGTCAGCTTGAAGCAAACGTGCGCATGGCTTAGACGAAGACGGCGCGCTCGCGGACAAGTACTACACCTAGGTTCACCGACCATGCTTCCTCTAACCGGGTCAGTTTCGAGAGGATTAGCGTGAACCAGTATTCTCCGCTCGCAATACTAGGGGAATATTGACGACAACGAACATTGCGTCCGACACATAGCTGCCCATGGGCTACATGGGCTTCGAATCCCTCATGCCTGCGGAACACGGAAGATGGAGACAGAAGTTAAAGAATGGCATTACTCAGCGTTCTACAATGTCCCATCGACATGTACTACATACTCGGTGTTGACAACGAAGATATGGGAGCCACAAACATCGCGATGATAGGAGACTTACGACGTCGGAGCTCCGATGTTCAATCCGTAGTTGACCCATGCCTATGCACGAACGCGTCTGAGATGCGTGCGGGGTGGGAGGGACGTGAAGCGAAGATGTGGCAAGATCAGTCGTAGGGCGTAGGGCGAAGGCGTTATGTGCACGACCGGCTTTCTGGAGGAAGCCGCCACGGGATGATTGGGCTCATGACATTGAAATCGATTTGGGAGAGGGTGAGTCTTACGCGCGTGCAGAGGCGGGTAGTTGTTGAGGAGAGGCGTGTTTGCGTTCGCGCCGTACGTATGATGAGGCGGCAGGGCAAACACCGTGGCTCAACGCTGGACGAGATTCAGGGATCCTCAAAAGCAATGCTTTTTACGACACTGCAGTTTCAGCCTGCTCTGCGACTGTGCCGTGTCGGAGGACTGCGCATGAGAAAGGACCCACAACCTATTCCTCTACCGATCTACTAGCCCGTGTTCCCACCTGCCGCGCCTTGTTTTCAGGGCTTCTGACATTGGTTTGATTTGACTGAGATGGTTTGGGTTCGAGATCTCTTCTAGACAGGAGTGCGAGGAACAGAAGCATGAGAAAGAAGAGCGCTATGCAGACGGTAGGAGCCAAGGGTAACAGCGCAGACTGGAGGGCGAACGGAGCCTTGCGCTGTTGCCGGATTACATAAGTCCATAAGCGAGCGGCGGCTTCTGCCATCCGCGGGCTGCCCCCTTTTCTCATCCGACTCCCTCTCTATAACGACAAGGAGAAAAGACGGGCAGAACGATGGACGCTAGGGACATCGCCCTCGGTCCTTTCATTCAGACCCTTAGAAAATCCAACAGCGAAACGCAAGAAGCTGTTGACGCTGTGTGCAATAAGGCCATCCCCAACCTCCGGGATCGTTGTCTATGCTGTAAGTGCTCCGTGCGCTGGGATGCCTTTCGTCCCGCGGTCTTTGCTTACTGATCAATTATTGAAGGGAAACACTTTGCGCCAGAATATACCAAGGAGACTAAGGAGCATGACAAAATTTCTTCTGCGGACGCTCTCGCGATCGTCCGGACGGAGCTACGCCGTACCGTCCACGCGACGAACGCCCTCATCGCATCCATCCAGCGTGAAGGACCAAATCTGGACGATGCGGCTCTGGCTCAGCAAGTCTCCCATCGTAAAGAGGTCATATTGAATGTACGTTGCAACGCCTACGGTATACACGCGATCCCACCTGACGCAGAGTGCAGTCTTTGCGCGCAGCCGTTGTCGCGATCACGAAGACGCCCGGGGCTCCCTGCGTGAGACGGATGAAGCTTCATGTGGTCCAGCAGAAGTACGCCGACCATTCTGCTACGATCAGCAAGCTGTTGTCTGAGCTCTCCACGCTTAACGACGAGAACGAACGTGATCTCCAGACTCTGAAAGATATTGCGGACGGAGGGCAGCGACGGCTAGCTAATGTACGAGCCCTCTGTCGGACAGTAGTACGTCTCATCGCTAAGACTTCGACACATGTCTGGTGCGATCACTGACTTTCCCTGATAGTCTGTCATGTTCCTCCCATTCTCCCCCGCTATCGGGGGTCTTTTTTACGTGGCCGACACATTTGGCTTCCCTGTCTTCTTCGAGTGGAACCACAGGGCTGGTGAGAAGCGCATGGGATCGCCAACCGAGATGGCCCGCCGAGAGCAGAGGATGACGCGGATCATGGACACGGGGGCCCGGATTACGCAGCTCTATAGCGAGTCCGACAGAATGGCTGCCTTCCTCGCCTCCTCGGCGCGGGCTTTCGAGGCCATGGCGAAAGACAAGGATCTTATGCCGACGATCAAACTTCTCCTTTTGGTTCGCAATACGATCCAGGTGGCGGAAAAGGTGTTCTCAGGCGCAGACGCCTCTGCCATGGCGACTGGGACAGTCGGCGACGACTCCAAGACACCCGCGACGTTCGCAGGGTTTCTCTCTGCTGTATCGGCAGTAGCCAAACAGCTCGCGTTCGACGGATCTAACGCCGCTATAGTCACAGGAGCGATGGCGGAGTTGGATAAGTCCGCGACCGATGCAGTGGAGACCCGTCTCGCCCGTATGCGTGTGGCGTTCCCTGTCACTTGCGTGGCTTCGGTTGACGTTTGAGTTCACCTACGTCATATCTCTTTCCTTGTTGTCCTGCCAGACCTATAGCTTGACTGCCTGTTGTTGTATAGCATGTTACTCTTCGGTGATGTCTCTCTCTCGTTGTTCCTCACATCTCGCTGTTCCACTCGTTCTCCTTTGTGCTGTCTTGTCACCATCATGCTGCCATATTAATCTGACTGCTACCTTCTGACCGAACTATCTGCGTAGTGCTCTTGTGATCTTGCTCATACAACAATTCCCGCGATCTAATTTAGGCAATCTTGCTACGTTCTTTACACCTCACGTAGACGCCTCGTGTCCCGCCACATGCCGTACGGATGGTGTTCACGCCTCATATATCGACTTCGGTGAGCCTCACGCCTTCCGTCTCGCTGCCTCCCCGTTGACCATATTTCAGGCGATGCCTGAGGACACGCTCCGCGCCATCTCCCTCTCCGCTTTCCACCACCTGCGCCAGCCCGATGAGCTCGCAAAGTTCCACAGCGCCAGTGGGGGCCCGCATAGCGGCAAGCATCAACCCTGAACTCGTACAGCCACTTATTGGCTACGTCAAAATCTCACGCGACGCGGATGTGGCTCAACGTTGTCGATGCTGTACGCTTACTTCCCGTTTGATTCACGAGTCATATCTTCCATGTATGACTCTCGCCTAACCACTGCTCAGGGAAACACCTTGCGCCACACCTCAAATCTTGCAAAGAAGTTTCATGCGCGAAAGAAGTCCCTCCCAGTGTCGCTCTTACCGAGCTCAAGGCAGAGATGCAGCAGGTCGTCCTGGCGCTCAATGCAATGGTCGACATCTTGGATGAGAACTCTGTATTATCAGATGAAGACGAGCGGAGCTGGCTCCTCTGGCAGTTGTCCGTACAGAGCGAGGTAGTATTTGAGGTGCGTCCGGCTCTGTTTTTGAGTTTTTTCAATGTGTGACGTTTGCACGTAACAGCATCTCGGGAATGCCGCGCGAGCGATCACGAAGACGTCGGGGCCGTGCTGTCTGAACGCTCTCAACCCTGACATCGACGAGCAGGGTTATTTCCTCCGCCGCAATCAGCTGCGCGCGCTCGAGGACCAAATCAACGCGCTCACGGCCTTACTGAAGCTCGAGACCCAAGCGTTCGTCCGACGACGAGAACCTACGCGCCGGCGCCTGAGGGACACCAGCATTGTGCTTCGTGCCTCCGTACGTCTTCCCACCATGATTTCGTTCCGATCTCGATAGCGCCATGCTAAGCACAATGATGTGTGCGATGACAGGCCATCATCGCTCTCCCGTTCCTTCCCGTCCTCTCCGCGTCCCTCACGGCCGCCGACCACCTCGCGGTTCCCTTCCTCCAACTCCTCGCCCAGTTCAGCTCGCAGGCTGACCAGGAGACTCTGGCGCGGCTGGCCGAGATTCGCGAGGAGTGCAACGAGGTGCTCGTGTGTGCAGCCTCATTGCGGGAGCACCTCGCGAACGTGCTGAAGGAGATGCGCGCGACCATGCAGGACCCACGCATTACGCGCCTCGCGGACTGCCTCCGGACGATCGTGCACGCGCGCAGGGTCACAGAACGGCTCATGGCGCGCTGCAAAGGCACTGTAGGGATGCATGATGCGGGCGCGGTGCTGGAGGCGCATGTCGCGGAAAAGGCGAAGGCGAAGACGAGCGCGGCTGAGGATTTCCGCACGCTGGTGATGGAGGTGAAGCAAGTCGCGTGGAAGCTGGATGCCGACGCGGAGTCTGAGGGGACCAAACTCTCCGAGGGCACGATGTCGACGATCGACCATCTTCAGCTGGACGTACTGAGCCGGAGGCTTACGGAGTGGACAGATGCGAATGGTGCTTAGTTGGTAGTATTCTCCCATTACCCATTGCTGTTATTACCCTATACTGTATTTATACGCTCTCCTGGCCAGAGTTCGTGCTGAATGAACACCTACTCATGTCAGCGGCGTGGCAAAAGGATTCCCATTAGCCGACTCGAACGACTGACCTCGTCATTACAGCACTATTAAAGTACTAGTGACGCGCTCTACCAACTGAGCTAAACGGGAAGTGTTGTTATTCCAGGGGTGCTATATCAGAGGTGGTTGTCACGTGGCGTGTTCTCACGCGCCCCTAACGTTCATCTTCGACGCCACCGGGATGCAATTTGGTGCTTGTCCATGACTCCCTACCAACATACTAGCCATACAGACAACTCAATTAAGACTTCGCGATGGCTGCAAGCAGCTACTCGGAGATGAAAGGTAACACTTACTTATGAACCTTAGAACACATACTTATCAATCAATTTATCCTTGTTGCAGCACTATCGGCGAAACACTCTGTTTATGGCACCGCCATCGACCGCGTCTTAGCCATGCCAGAACTTCTCGAGCTCGTCTTCTCTCATCTAGCAAAGCGGGACCTTTTTCGCAACGCGCTTGTTTGCAAGGCGTTTTCTAGCGTCGCGCTGGACCTCCTCTGGCGCGACATGGGCGATCTCCCTCAAATATTCCGCCTTTTAGCTGCAACTGCTAGCAACCACCTCGGTGATGTACGAAATCCTCATTCCTAGGCCATCGAAATTCACTCACGTTGCGACGGCAGCGCTTTGGGCGGCCGCTGGAGCCGAGCGACTGGGCGCGTTTCATGCGCTATGCCAGCCGCGTTCGCTCTTTGCATGTCAGCAAGATCATTGACGCCGAGATGCGAGGGCCCGCCATGTTTGACGAGATTGCGCAGACTCGGACGAACGCCAACCTCTTTCCCAAGTTGTCGTCTCTTGAATGGACCGCGGACAGAGGCGACCGACTGCGCCTCTCGCTCATGTTCATGCACGAGAACATCAAACGCTTCGCAGTCCTTCTCCAGGAGTCTTCAACATATTCTTTGGGCGTATTCTTCCAGGAGATTGTTCTCAGGATGCCGAAGCTGACAACGCTGGACCTGCGTTTCAAGTTCTCGGTCAAGAACATTGAGAACGACCTATGCCGGTTGATCGAGGCGCTTCCAAAACTGCAGACTGTCATCTTTCCCAAGTATACGCTCACGGCGAATGTCGTGGAAGCGCTCTCGCTTAAAGAAGACCTCAGGGTACTTCAGTTCGAGTTCTTCGAGGAGCAAGGCAGTGGAGACATCGTCGACATCGCAGACTGGTCTCCCACACTCGCCGAGGGCGCTTTCCCCGCGCTCGACGACCTCAACCTGAGCGTGCAGCTGCCGCAGATGCAGCGTTTCATGCACGTTCCGTACTTCCCCCGCCACGTTACCAAGCTCTTCCTGCATTTCGTCCAGCCCGAGTCCCCGGAACGTCTTCACGACTTCCTCATCGACGCATCCGAAGCCCTTCCAGAACTCACCTCCCTCATAATTGAGTGCGGATGCGACCCCTTCCCACTCGTCTTCCGAGCACGCCCGCCGCCCGCTAGCGATGGGGAGCTCGTCACATGGGACACCCTCCGCCCGGTCCTCCGTTGGAAGCGGCTCGTCAGCTTCCAGTTTCATTGGCACTGTGAGCTCGCGCTCACTGAGGACGACCTCGCGGACATCGCCCGCAGCTGGCCCACACTACAATGTCTGATTCTCGACTGCCAGGTTCCCACCGCCCATCCGTCCCCGCTCACGCTCAGAGCATTGGTCCCCTTTGCGCGCCACTGTCCCAACCTGCGCGAGCTCGGTATTCACATCTCGACGGACCCTGCTACGCTAGACCTCTCGACGCTCGACCTCTCGGTCTCCGGCTCCGACGGCGCAGGTACAAACACAGGCACTACATCGCTCGCACAAGTCCGCTTCAGCGCACTCGAAGAGCTCAACTTCATGCTCTCCCCCCTCTCACCCTCGCACACCGAGCCCGTCGCGCTCTTCCTCTCCCGCCTCCTCCCCCCACACTCCCCCATCACCATCTCCGCGGGCGCGATCTGGCCGCGCCCGCACGAGGTGTTCGTAGCCGAGACGGACGAGGACGCCGCCGTTCTCCAGCGGATACTGGCCGACTCGGGCGCGTGGTACGAGCGGTGGGGCGAGGTGCAGCGCGTGTTGCCGATGCTCGTCCGGCTGCGGGAGGAGGAGCGCGCGCGGAGGGAGGGGCTGGAGAGGGAGGTGGAGGATTTGAGGGTGAGGTGTAGGGTTCTGGAGGAGCGGCTCGGGATGGGACAGGCGGCTGCGATGGTGGATAGTGGGTGTGTGCTGCTGTGACGCTGCGGACGCCGCGCGGACGAGCTGGCGCGCGGGAGGGGAGCGGGAGAAGGTTGGCTTGGTTCGGTCGTCTATCTGATCGTTCTGCTGACTAGCTCTTTGGGGCCCAGGTATCCCCGTTACCCGGTCGGACCTTGCTGGATCTATTACCTGCGGAACGCTGTAGGTTAGTCTTGGATATACGTACCGAGTTTGGGTATCCGGAGGTCGTACCCGTGACGAGCGCAGCGACTTCCTTGGCCCCGTTACGTTTCATAACTCACTGGCGTTCTCGAAGTGCGAGAACCCAGGCTTCAGCGTTAGAACGCGCACCGGTCTGACTGTGCTTCTCCCGCCCCGTGCTTGTAATGCCGGATGCTGGCTCCCCGGTGGGTAGCCGACGAACCACATGCTGATCGTGGAAGCTATGTGACGCCACCGTGTATTCCTTGTTCTTCACGCTGTCACTTGGGTTTCGTAGTTAACGTCCATATGCTATCCTAGTCCGATGGCCCTCCCATCGCGCACAAGGTATCTCATCTATAGCCACAGGAACACCGCAAGCGAGGCTAGCGCGTTCGCCATCAGCAGCTCGTTATCGCACAGCGTCGGCCCCGGAGCGCAGACGAGTATCCTCATAGGACCCTCGATAAGTGGCGGGGGAGGCCGTCCGGCCATCCGGACGGCGCTTAGCGATTTTGAGCCTCAACGTTGGCCGAAAGTCCGGACATGGAGGGCCAAAATGGGGGTCCAAGCTGTCCGAAAGTCCGGACACGGTAAGGGCGGAGGCCGTTCCATCGGGCGCCTACGGCGCCCCGGGCTGTCAGCGATACCTAAAATGGTAGTTGTCGCCGGCCCCGAAGGGGCCGGCCGGAAAATCCGGACGGCGCTGAGCCTTTTGGAGGCTCGAGGATAGGTCGTTGTCCGGACATTGGCCTCCGAACCTGTCCGGACACGAACACCTCAAATCCCGGGCGTCTACCGGACAGCCTCCCCCGCCACTTATCGAGGGTCCTATCCTCATCGATGTAATGCTCCGGCGTGCGTCATCTTGATCATGGCAATGAGCCGCACGAAATCTTTCCGAAACTGGTGCGTAGCATCGCGCGGGTCCCGTGTCTCACTCTGGGTGGGGTGTAGGCATTTGCCGTCGCTTACGCGGTGGCTTTCTTAGTAGCCTCGATCAACGCTCGCATGTACGAACCCGGTATGCCCGCGCACGACCTCCTCCTCTTGTGAGCTTACATGACGCCTTTCGCACCAGAGCCTCCAGACTCAAGTTCCCACCCCGACGTGAGGCAGCAACGGCTTCAAGATGTTACCCGCATAGAGCCCACGAGCAACCCTGAGCCTCCACGCCGCTGCGCGCCTACCCCGATGGTTAGTGAGCCACCCCCGGGAAAGCTGGGCCCTGCCCGAGGCGGCCCCATGCCGCGCCACCATCGTCAGGAATGGTCACATTGCACGCGCGGATCGAGACACGAGCGCACGCTAGCGGCCGCGTGCTGTTTGAAATAGCCGTAAGTGGGGATGATGCCCGGGGCGGGGAGGAGGATGTGAAGGTGTGAGGGGAGGAAGGGGGAGGGGACGGCGCGCCGCGGGAGGGTTCGAACCTTGCAGTGGTTTCGCGCCTCGCGGTGGGCATTCGAGCTTCAAGTTGGGCTGCGCACCCCACGGATCCCTGCTTCGGGTTTGACGTTCAGCGTTTGGGGGTTAGTACGGTTGTAATACGATGACTCAGGACTCCGAGGCCTTTGCCGGCATCCCGCCCATCCCCCACCAGCTCCGAAGGCAGCAGGAGCAGTACTTCATACGCATACGCACTCTCCCTGCCTCTCACCCCCTCGTTGCCGCATTTCCAACGCGATTTGGGCGCACCACTGATGCGCCATACGTACGTTTTCTCCCAGACGCAGTTCGTCCCGATCCTCGGGCTCCACTCACCACCGCAGGGGAATTCATCCCTGACTGCAGCATCCCGTTTGAGCCCCTCCATCCGGAGGCCCAGCCAGGCGCCCGTCTCATTGACCTCTACGCGCACCGGGTCGTCCATCACATGGACCACCCGAGCAAGCGCGACACAGAGGCCCTCTCTGCCTGGATCAGAGATGACCTCCGCCCACGCATTGATGCATGTCATGCTGACCCAAATGCTCTGGTTTTCTTTACAGATGGGAGCGCGCACCCCAAGGAGGGGCGGTCAGCTGCGGGATATGAGGTGTATGCTGCCATGGCGGAAAGAAGGTTGGGTCCCGGGCAGTGCAGACTGGCGCAGCTTTCAGCTACGATGCCGAACTCATAGCCCTAACGATGGCTATCGGCTACGTGCGCCTCAAGCAAAAACCAGCGATCCGCACCGTCCACATTTTCACGGACAATAAGGCGTCCGCTTGCGCCCTCCTTGACGTCTCACTGCACGCCGGCCAGCCATTCTCCCTCAATGCCTGTCGTATGCTACGCGACTGGTTCGAGGCATCCCCCGCAAACGTCCTTCATATCTCATACTGTCCGTCCCACGTCGGTGTCCGCGAGAACGAGTCTGTCGACCTCCTCGTCGGCCAGATCTCGAACTCGACACGACGCGGCGTCGCCCTCAAAGCGCCCATTCCGGAGTCGATTTCCTGGTCGCGCGCCAACACCGTCGAGGGCATGAGGGCGGAGTGGGACAAGGAGGTGCAGGCGAAGGGGCATAACGCGTACTTCGGTCGCGAGTACCCTCGCCACAAAGCATTCTGCACGCTCGCCCACAGGGGCGCGCGCATCCCAATCAAGCAAGTCGGCAGGAGCGTCACGCTCACCGCCCGCACCATCCGCTGCCTCACGGGGCACGCCCCGACCGGCGAGTACGCGCGACGCATCCGACGGGACGAGTCGCACGCGCGCTGCTGGTGTTTCCCAACCACGAGCCAAGCAGAGGCCAAGGAGGCCGGGCGCGCGTGGTATTACGTCCCCGGTCTGGCGCAGTGGGCCCACACCCGCGACCATACCCTGTTCCGCTGCGCGTGGTACCAGCGCCGCTTCCAGGCGGCGAGCTGGGAAGCGCTCCTGCGGGAACTCGATCCTTTTCCCATTATTACTGACTTTCTACAGGACAATCCCACCGCGTTCACCTTTGCGGACCAGCCCGTCCCCGAGACGGAGCTCTGGAGGCCGCTCGTTCCGCCGGGCCTCCACACCGGCGCGGGCCTCTGCCGTGTTTACTTCGTCGATGACTGACCCGCTTATCCGTGACCGCGCTCGGACGCACCCTATTTATTCTCGTCCCCTCCGAGTTCCTTCCCAGTTCGTTCGTTGCTGTCGTGATGTTCGTTTCGCCTCGTCCTAAACCGCTGCTCGGCCTCGCACCTGGTAGCACTATTTAATGGGCCTCGGCCCCACCCGCCCTGGCTCTGCCGCGGGTCCCGTCATGTAGCATCTATCGGAAGTAGGGGATAAAACACGCTAGTATTTGATTCAAAAAAAAAAAAAAAAGACTCAGGACTCCTCATTCGCATCAGAAACCCCGTACGTAGCGAGCGTGTGGCGTATTTCCTGACGCACGGTTTGGTAAGCAGGCAATAAAGGAGCAATATCAGAAATATTTCCAGGAGTCAGGACAGGGTCCGTTCTCTGTAGCAAATGCTTTCGAGCGCACTAACGCTCCGTGATAAATTCCACCAGCCACGCCAAGGACTCGCGCGCCGTTTAATTGCCGCTACCACGACTCGCAGACTCCCCACCACGATACGACCCTCGCTCCTGGCAGACACCCTGCCCCCAACTCGACACGCGGCCGCGCGCGCGGCGCACAAGGCGAAAACGTGTGCGCAGCGCGCAACCACCGTTGCTTGGCGTAGCAGGAGCGTGGCGTGTGAGGACGCGTGTTCGCTGCGACCCTGCACAAGCCGAGGCCTCGACGCCGTCCGTTAGCGTGCGACGCTCGACGTATGCTTTAAGCTCGATTCGGTGGCGTCTACTTTCCCACTTCTACGTCGTCCGGCATCCCGCTACCCGGCAATGGCGTACGGCGGGCCGCGGCGGGGGCGATATTACGACGGGCCGCACAGACGGGGAGGGAGAGAGGTCAACTCCGCGTTCGACGGGCCTTAGGGGATCAGGGACGCGGCGCGGGCTCCGTCGCTTCGACGCAGCGCCGTGCGCCATTCATCGCGTGTGTACCGTGGGCTTCGAGCGTGTGCGAGGCGTGCGAGGCTCATGGTCGCGCGGGCGACCGGGAGGGTCGTCGCTGAATGGCGGCGGGGTTCTTCTGTTGGGCCCTGGCGTTCTGTTGGGCGGTTCTGTTGGAGGCTCGGAGGGAGGGAGGGGTGGGCAGGGGCGGACGGTGCGGACAGGGCGGATAGGGCGGAAAGGGCGCGGGCACGAGGCTGAGATTGGCCTGCGATCATGGTAGCTTGTCGTAATCTTTGGGAGAACGTTCTCACCGGTGAATTATTTTGAGTTGCCGTGGGCGCGGGGGAAGTCTTCTGTGCCCCTTGGCGTTCTCTGAGACGCCGCTTGAACGAGCACTAGAGGCGGAGGAGGATGCGACATGGAGATGGTGTTGGTTGGGTTGAATGAACCACCTTCGACTAGCGCAGAGACAGGACGGGCGAGTGAGAGACAAGGAGGAGGTTTGATGGCCGGATGAACATTGAATATTGAAGTGAGCGTGCGGATGATCGTTCCTCGTGCCGATGGGAAGGGGTGGCCGGTGACCTGGCCAGAATGTCCGATGTTCTCGGATGGCACGCCGAAGCGTCGCCGAGGGTGTGTTGTGTCATCGGCTCAGCTGAACAACTGCGGCCGGCGTTCCAGCTGCGTGCGGGGTTGTAAGACAGACGTTTGACGGAGCCGTGCTAGACGGGATGTGGGAAGACGGACCCGATGAGGGAGCAAGGGCGCGTCGCCCCATTTATGGCGGCGGCAGCACTAAATCAGCCGGGGAGCGCGGGCGCTTGGGGCGGGGCCGGGGCCGGAGCCGGTCCCTGTTTGAACGCCGACGGGGTTGGATGCCGACGGGCGCTCATCTCCACGCGATCGAAGGCCGGCCTTCAACTTTTAATTTTCGCCGGCTTTCTTTTCATCCAACGCCCGCGTCCTCCGCCCGATGACGACGCGCTGGCGAGCCGACCCTGCGCTCTCGCCCGCGACACCCACAGACGCGGCGAACACGCCTGTGACGGCTTGTCAGGCATCTCCGGTCACATGGGAACGGCCGCGAGAGACTCGCCGGATCTGGATCGGGGCGGGAGAGGGCCCGGGGTCTTACTTATCGGCTTCTATCCGTGTGTGGACGTCAAAGGACGGTATATAGTCTCCCTTGGCGTTCCCGCCTCTTTCCTGATCCCTCTCTCCGCCCACACACGCGCCCACATACAACCCGCCCCGACCCGCCCCGCCGTCGCACTGCCATGCCGCCCCAACCCGGCAGCCCCGCCCCGTCTCTCGCACACATCGACGAGCTCCTCGCCATGATCTTCGCATACCTCGAGCCGAAACACCTCGTCACCGCCGCCTGCGTCTGCAAGCACTGGTCGGATCTCGCCCTCGACTGCCTCTGGTGCGAAATACACGACCTCAAGAAGGTCATCACCGTCCTCGCCCCCATCGTCCTCCGCAAACAGCAGCCGACCGCGAACGACAGACTCACCAGCTCCTTCGTGAGTCGCAGGCGCCCCGTCGGCGCTCATTTAATTTACTAAAGCTTACTCGACAGGTCTTCAAACGGGCTCCTTCTAGCTCGGATTGGAAAAGGTTCCAGCGATACTCGGGTCGCGTCCGTCGACTCCGCCACGACCAACGCCATCTGGCCACCGTCCTCCCTCGCTCCACCATCCCCCGCGAGTATGTGCCCCTCCACAAGAAGGTGTACGAGGACATCCGAAATACGTGCCCCGCAGCCGACATTTTCCCGAACCTCCAGTCGCTCGAGTGGTTACCGTATTCGGTCGACAGACAACCTCTCGGACGCATCTTCGCTCACCAGCGCGTAAAGCACCTCGCGCTGTATCTGTACCGCTCTGAACCACGCACTCTTCCCGAGTATCTACGCGACTTCGCGAGGGCATGTCCGAATCTATCCAATCTAGACCTCAGTTTCGACCAGGCGGTACGAGAGTACGAGAACGACGTCCTCATCTTTCTGCAGGGGCTTCCACGCATTCAGCGTATCTCCTTCCCCATCTTCTGCTTGTCTTCCAGGATATGTGCGCATCTCTCCCAGCTCCATCAACTAGAGCAGGTCTCACTCAGCGCTCCAAGCGCCAGCAAAACGGGCGACCGCGTCGACGTCTCCCAGTTCTCCCCCATCCTCTCCGACCACTCGTTCGCCGCGCTCCGTAGCCTCGAATTTAGCACGCAAATCACCCACGCTACGCAGTTCCTCCGACGATCCCGTTTTCCCGCCCAATTAACAGCGCTGCATCTCAAACCTATCCTTATTTCGACCCCAACGACACTCACCGAATTCTTCGTCGCCGTACGCGACTGCTGCCCACTCCTAATCGACTTCTCCGTAGACTATATCTTCGGACCTTCCACCCCGCTCTCCTGGCCCCCTCCCCCTCTCACCGAGCGCCCCGGCCTAGCCAACTTCACACCCCTCTTCTTTATCCGAACCCTCCGTACGTTCAGCTTCCGCTGGGACTACGCGCTCAACGTCTCCGAACGGGATATGGAGCAGTTCGCGCGCGGCTGGGCGCACCTCGAGGCCCTCCAGCTCAACCCGGAGCCCGTCCCTGAGCCGGACGAGCCGCGGCTCACGCTCCGGGCCCTCATCCCCTTCGCGCGCCACTGTGCCGTCCTCCGCCACCTCGCGCTCTACGTCGACGCGCGCTGGGTGCCCACGGAACGCGCACCTATCCCCCCTCCCGTCGCTTTCCACAACTCGGCGGGACCCTCCAGGCGAGTGACCCCCGGCCGTTCACCACATTCACTATCCCCAGACCCGAACGCGATGGACGTCTCGCCCGGCACCTCCACGCCTGCCTCCTCCCTCTCCAGCTCGCCCCGCTCCTCCGCAAGCACGAGCCCCCGACCCACCCCCGGCCCCTTCTCCCCCCTCACCGCAGACGGCGACCCTCAAGCTGGCCCGGGAGACGACGGGGACGACCCCGTCCCGCGCTTCGCCCAGCTCGAAGCCCTCTCCGTCGGACTCTCCTCCATAACCAAAGCCTCCCCCGTCGCGCTCTTCCTCTCCCAACTCCTCCCCCCGGGATGCGCCCTGCGCTCGGGGCTGCGCTGGCCCGACGCGTTCGACCAGGCGCTCGAGCGCGCGCGCGTCCCCGCGGAGGTGAGGCTGCCGTTTGCGGACGGGTGGGCGCCGTGGGCGGAGGTGGCGAAGTTGCTGCCGGTGGCGATACAGGCGCGGATGGAGGAGAGGGGGAGGGTGGAGGGGATGGCGAGGCGGTTGAGGGAGATGAGGGTGGAGAGGAGGGAGGAGAGGAGGAGGATGAGTTGGTTGGAGAGGGAGTTGAGGGGGAGGGGGGCGACGCCGTGAGTGAGTGGGGAGGATGCTGAGAGGTTGTGGGCGCGGGGGGCGGGGTGGTGGATGTGAGGGGCCGCGAGCGGTGAGTGCGTTCATCTGAGACTACATGCGCCTACGTCTTCCAGAGACTGACTAAAGGCCCCGCTTCTACAGGTCACACTCCGCTATACGCACCGAAGAACCTAGCTCTCTTCGGGCTGAAGTCATCTCCGCCCCGCGCCCTACATTCCCGTGCTCGCCCCCATGCTCTCCTCCGTCCTTCACTCCCGCGCACGAGCCCCTTAGCGAGCAGCGGTGAAGAGCTGAGCTCGCTTATAGGCCGCTACGCTCGTCCCATCATCCCGCGCGCCGCCTCGAGGTGCACGCACATCGGTACCGTTCATTCCGCCGGAGGGCATCCTTGCCCTCGTGTGCCTCGAAGGCCGAAACCAGGACTCCCCTTGAGGATGATGGAGCTATGGAATGTGGTCTGCGTCTGGGACGCACACGGACTGCCTTCGCCACGGCGAACGCGAAGACATGTTGAACCCCATGCCCCGCTGCGATGGGAACCGGAACAGCTGAGGACACGATTACTGATACTTACCAAGTACACTACACCGCACTGATGATCTGTTCCTGACTACCTACCGTTGCCGCATCTAATGTTGTCTAAATATTGTACTCTACTTGCCTCGCCCTCCCGCACGCAGTGCTACCCAGGCTCGCGAATCTCCGCGCTACGTACTCGCTTATGGCTGAGGCCAACAACACTCCGGGAGGTTCACGGCATCGGCGGGGCGCACAGCTCCTCGCGATCGCCTCGCGCACATGGTCCCTTGTTGTTCTTAACGCACTCGTCCGATAGTCCCCCGCCGCGCGGTCGCCCGTGCTCGGCGCTGGTGCGCGGATAGAACCACCCTCCGGAGGGGAAAGTGGTCGCCGAGACGGCCACTCGCGCCATCCGCATCTGTCTTCATTGTGTGTCGAGATGTCATCTAGTGCCAACTGAGTTACCGGAGTCCGGACTCGGAGCGCCCCACACCGTTGGCATGAGTTAGTCTAGGCATTCGAGAGCCTCAGGCCTAGCGTCAGGGTTTTCTCGCAATGCGCTCGCCGCCATACGCCCACCGTGCGCTACGGCACTGAATCCAGGGCAGTAACGCGGCCCCGGGGGCGGGCGCGCATGGCAGCTCGAGGGCCCGGGCCCGGGTTCGAGTAAGGAGGCCGAATGATAAGGTCATGGTTTGCGCTGGGGACAGCCGGTAACTCAAGATTGAATATTGAATATTCGATGGTCGTACCAGGGGGTCCGGGGTCCCGGGGGCCGTACGCGACTGCCAACGGCGAACGGTACTGCTTGCACCGGACCATCATGGAGGTGTCGCCAGGCAGTCCGGGTCGGGAGCACCCCACCGCATTATGGGCCACCTGCAGGGATATTTCGCGGTCAGCACACGTTTTCTGCGTCTGCATAGCGCGTTACCCGTTCGTTACTCACCGTAAGGCGTTTTGAAGGCGCATATAGTCTGAGAAAACTGCACCTGCGAATATTCCAAGGGGCCGTCGACGGCCGACCTCGCGCCACGCCACGCTGCTAGCCTCATTCACGAGAGGTACGTGTGTCCAGTCGATTCGTTTATTGGTACAGGTGAGACTTGTTCATACATCTTCTCGTTCGTGACGTACTCAAACACCGCGAAAACCCTCCAGCTTCCAAACTTGCTCTCATAAGTCGCCACTGGACCGCCCCACCCCACCCCACAGACATTGAATATGCGCCTCGTGTCGGTGAACCACTAGAAGCCTTACGAAACCGGAGACTAAACTGCATTCGGACATGGTATCCACCGGAGCGTCCGCGCTAGGACGATCAAAGATGCAGTCAGGTGGGTGGTTTCGGGAGCGGGAGCGACGCCGACCGGGGTGCGGTCTCTTGATGGCGGGCCGCAGCGCGTTGGGATGATTGGGAGTGGAAGACCCTGGACTCACCATGCGTGGGCTCAGGTTAGACCGTACGGCGTAACCTTCACGCCTTTGGGGCAGTGGGTTTGCGGGGCCGTGGGGGCGGGGTCTGGCCGTAGAAGTGGGCGAGGATAGCGTCCGAGTGGGTGACTGTCAGGTTGAAGAGCGGGTGCACAGCGTTCTATTGGATGAGGGAGAAGGTTAGGTCGTGTGGGGTAAAAACAGTTCAGGGAGAGGATAATGAAGTAGGAATGGAAGAGGGAACGGGGGGCGGAGGGGAGAGGCGTTAGGTGGGAACCCGGACACCCATCGGGCGGGGGAAGGGAAGCGGCCGGCCGCAACAAAAGGGAGCGGGAGAAGTGGCGGGTTCCTGACCGATGTAATTGTGTAGGGGGCGTGTTCATGGGGGCGAAGACAGCGGTAGGAAGGTGGGAGGCGGACAGGTGAGCACGACTACTCACCACGCGATTGGCTGCACCCCCGACATACGTGGCGGAGCCCTCTTCCTCGGTCCAGGAAAGCACGTTGGTAAAAGTCGCCTTGCGGAGAGCATCGAGACGATCACGGTCCGTTTCGGAAGTGGGGACGTAAGCTGAGCCTTGAGGTCGAAATGTTAGAGTCAGCATACCGCTGGGGAACGCCTACAAAGACGGGCATAGCAGAAGTAAACCCAAGGGCAGCACCCACCGTCCTTCGCCAGTGCAGCCTGCGAGTCCCACGTCGAAGCCACTGCGGTCCTGCGCGCCTCCGAAGGCGTGACGCGGTGCTGCGCGGCGGAGAGGCCGGCAGAGCAGTACAGCGTATGATACGCGTCTGCCCCTCTAGCGATGGCGCGCGACCGCACCATGCGCGAAGGAAGAGAATGTCATCAGCAGGTGGCCGGCGGGGCGCGCGAGAAGGGTGGTCAGGGAAGAGCACGCACTTGGGCGGCTTGTCCCGCAATCCGCCTGCAGGGTGCTGTCCCGCACACAAGATGTATTCCTGTAGGGCCTGGCGGTTGAAAAGCGAGTCTGGGCGTAGGGTCTGCTCTTCAGCCATGAGGATGGAGAAGGGAGTACCAACGCCCACCATCGACATCTTCCCAGCCCTTCTCTCCGACATGGCCTTCCGTCGCTGATTCGGAGCGTGCAGGCTCCTCCGCCGGCGCGTCATCGTGGTGGGTTGCGGCCCCGAGAAGCGTCTCCGCGAGAACGACGCAGCCCCCGACCCACCAACTGTAGCAGCCATCCACGAGCTTGTTCGTGCGGCCTCTGAATCCCCCGAGCTCAATAGGGATGCCCTGCATTTGCACACACCAGCGCAACAATGCACGCGCATCGATCGCGGGCGCAGATTGGGGTGATGAGGGAGGGGAAAGCGCGAGGAAGGGCTGGAGAAGCACCCAGGATGCGGTCGCACAGAACGTATACCCGCCGTGCGCTTCGCCGAGAGGAGGACGCGGCGCGGTGGGATCGAAAGATTTGGTAGAGGTGCTGTCGGACTCGGGATCGTCTTAGAAAGCATGTGGTGGTGAGAGCGTGATTCAGGAATAGCTCTGGAGAGAGAGCATACCTGATTCGAAGGCCCATCCAGGGAACGAGGCATTGCCGAACCCGCCTTCGTATGTTTGGCATGTCGCCAGGAACTCGGGCACGCCGGAAAGAAGTTCCGGAGTGAGGATGTTAAGCAGTGTTGCGGAGACCAAAAGACAATAGATGCCCCTAAGCGCCCTCGTGTGAGATGGGATATGCGATATATTACCACGACGCGTACCGGACGTCCACTTCACCGTGGTGGCTGACCAAAAACGAGCCATCGGGCTGCTTCAGCGACATGAAGAACTCATACATCTTCTTCCTGTAGACGTTGTCAGTACCGAGAACCCAACTGACGAGACAAGAGGCCTCGAAGTCTTACCGATCTATCGCATCCCAGCCTCCGCCTTCGCCAGGCTGCCCTACGATGGCGAAGGCGCACACTGATGCGTATGTAGGTAGCAGATGCGCAGCCTGCCCAGGACCACCCGCGAATCCGCCATCAGGATGTTGCAGCGCGAGCAAAGTATCAATGACGCTAGAGGCGAGACTGATGATCAGCGCGAGCCTGCTACCGCCTTCTGCCGCGCCACTCACCGCTTTTTCGTCTGGGGGTCGAGACCAGCCCCAAGGATGCTGAACCCGTGAAGGGTCCAGTATATGAGCCACGGCTGGCTCGCATCTTGGGACGTGTACCGTTCTGGAAATCCTTGCCGGAGGTTTCGGAGGAGAAACTCGAAGTGCATCCTTCGATCGAGCAGGGTTGGCTCGCCTCCGCGGGGAATGTGTGTCTTGATTACATTCTCGGTAGTGCTCTGAAGGGTAGACGTTGCGGTCTGATAACCGTCAATAGGGGTGAAATGGTAGTCAGCGGCCATAATTTGACGTTCAATGTCAAACAGCGGGATGTCAGTAATTCGAAATGGTTGTTCGCTAACAACAGGTGTGAGAGTAAAACGGGAGTAGATGATCCGGAGATAATCTCCGCAACATCCAGATTTTGGCAGCGTCACTTGGTAACATCCCGTTTAGCTCAGCTGGTAGAGCGCGTCACTAGTATTATGTAATGACGAGGTCAGTCGTTCGAGTCGGCTAATGGGAAATAATTGGCTTGCTCGGTCGTTTTCAACTTCAAGAAGGCGGGCCAAGTACTTATCTCGTGTTGTTTTGTCGTTTTCATGCACGCTGCAGCAACAAATTGGAGTCTATAAGTAGATCCTCTGGGCCGGACCGGCTTGGGACCGGCGGCAATCCCGTGTCTGCGTCAGAGGGTGCTAACAGACGCCAGAAGACTGTTTCTGGAACGGACCCCCATGACGATAGCACGACCTCCGTTGGCCCTCGTGAGCTTTTTCACTATCCCCTCCTCTAATGAGAAACTCGGGCCCTGACTTCTTTGCTCTGGTGCTCTACGGTCCGGCCTCCCGCATACTCGGGCGATGGTCAGGTGGATGCTGGGGCGATCTGCCGTGACTCGTTGGCACGCCTGCACCGCTGGTGTAGCTAGCGTCATTGCCGTACATATATAAACCAATCTGCGTGCGTATGATCCAAACGTCCTTGCGTCTTGGGTACATCTGATGCGAAGCATGATTTTCTTAGGATTTTTGTTGTCTGTTTCCCTATCTCTCGCTTTACCCTCTGTCGCAGCGCCCGCAGCGACTGGTTTGCCATCGAGTCTCTTGCGTAAACCCAAGTTTGATTGGACGCGAACCAAGTACTTCTACGCGTTTGGAGACTCCTATACCTTCGTGGGTGGTACGAAAGGCTACCCGAAGTTCAGGTGACGTACTATGGATCATATCGACTCATGGTACCATTGCTGACAGGTATCGCGACAGCTTTATAGGCAGTGCATTCAACTTCTCGTACACTCCTGAGGACCTCTTGGAAGATGAGATCCAATTCAACGTAGTACGTCTTATGTTGCTTTCCACGGCGTACGCGCTCTGAAGAGAATTATCCTTAAGACCGCCTCCGACGGTCCCACTTGGGTAAATTTCTCTTCATAAACAGAAGCGTCGTTTGCAGGCTAATTGGGCTGAATGTGAGACGGAGTACCTCACGGGATGTTATGAAGGGCGCCCCGCCGACTGTTCTCCTCACCAACTCTGGAACTTCGCATTCTCCGGCGCCGACGTTGACAAGTCTCTGTGAGTCAATGATCCTCGATGAGACCGTCTCGGGACATGTCTTCTGACGTTGCTACCTAGAATTCCTCTGCATCACAACTTCTCTGTCGATCTCGTTGATCAAGTACGCGAATGGGCGACGTATGGTTCGGATGTCGTTCCCCACCCTCCGGACGAGACCTTGACGGCATTTTGGATTGGGATCAACGATACGGGAGATACGTTGAACAACTCAACAGTAAGCCTGCCCCAGCCATGACGTCCAGCTCATGTAGTGCTCACAAACGCATTTCGCTACTTCAGCTCGACTTTAAAGCCTTCTGGGAGCTTGAGATGCAAGCGCTTTTTGGCGCTGTGGTAGGTCCGTTTGTCCTCAAGTTCGTTTCGCATACTCAGTGTCTACGCAGCAAAACGCGTATGATCACGACCTTCGTGGGACCTACCTCTTCATCACCGTGCCTCCACTCGACCGTTCTCCAGATCATATCGGCTTGCCGATTGCACCGTTGTACAGGCAGAACATCATCGACTACAACTCGGCACTCCTCTCTCACGCTGCGAACTTCTCGAAGGCGCACGAGGACGTGAACGTGCTGACGTTCGACGCACACGCGTTCTTTACGAAGATCTTGGATAGCTACGAGGATTATGGGTTTACGAACATCACCGGGTACCGACCTTTCGTCTCGGCGTTTTATATTAGGTTGCTGACGTCTGATGGTAGGTTCTGCGAGTGCCACGACCCTACGTACTTCTGGTGGAGTGAGTGGTCTTTTCTCGATTGGGGCCGTCCTCAGTGTTGACCCTTCTATCCAGACACCGGCCATCCGACATCTCATGTGCACCGCCTTCTTGCAGGAGCCGTCGAGGAAGAGCTCATGCGTGCCTCAGGACGCTGAGCCGGCTGCGTCCCTAGGTTGAAGGATATAAGTATATCGAACAACTGGGACGCTGATTATGACAGAAATTTACGAGCCGTCCGAGGGCTATTTGTCCGCGTTCATGATGCTCTGGAAAATTTTGCACGTAGTGGTATCTCGAGCGCGTCTGATATGTAACCAGGCCTGCGCACGGAAGGGCTTGAACGTGAATGGGAGATGTTAGGCAGACTTTGTATCTGACATTAGTGAATTCGCAATCGCCAGATTAGGCAAGGTTTACCAAAGTCACGAGTGCTACAACGCGGCCGACTTGACGCCCGCGTACCCGTATCCTCTCTTGATTCCTATCCACGTACATCTCGTCGCCGCGGCGCATTACAGTACTCATGGACCACACAGAGAACAACCAAATACCCATCCCAAGTGGCAGTGGACTTCAAGAACGAGCACCCGAACCTATGAACTCCGCGTCTGTCGTAAAATCCGAAGAAACTCAGCAGATCTTAGTACCTAAGCAAGCCGATATAGACGAGGAATACGCAGAATGTGGATGCTGTATGGATCTTTCCTTGCCTTGCGTTCAAACGCTTACTCATTGTACTGTGCATATAGGGGCTCATCTTGCGCCTTTTATGAAGGGGTATAGCGAGAACGATGGAGACCCCCTAACGACCGCCGCTGCCTTCTCCGCGGCCCAGGACGAGCTCCGCCTCGTGGTTGCGCGTGTGAATCGCATTATCGCGCGTATATCTGTCTCTACGTCAGACGACACGCCTCAAGTCACGCGTGAGGAACTCACTGAGGACCGAGACGCGATCTTGCGTGTAAGCGTTCTCCCCTGTCATGTTCGCCCTAAGTGTAACACGCCGTCTTCCTTGCTTAGCATATAGAGGCTGCAACTCTTGCAATTATGAGATCGCCCAAACCCGGCTGCTGCTCGGCCGCGACCCTAAACGAGACCTTCACTGAGCTCGAGCAGGAGCTCGAGCGGCTCAACAAGAAGCTCGACGAGGACAATGCCTCGTTCGCGCACCGCCGCAACGCGAGTCGGCGGTTCCTCACCAAGGCCCACACGGCCGTCATCGCCGCAGTGCGTCTCTCCTCTTACCCCCTACCTCTCCTCTCTCGCCTTTGCCCCCAATTACTAATGCCGACGCCTCTCAATCAGACATTCATCGCCCTCCCTTTCTACCCCCTCGTCTCCGCAGCGCTGACCGCAGCAGACACACTCGTACTCCCGACGCTCATCGTACTCGGAGGAAGGCTCGAGCGACGCCTGGACGAGGCGCGTCGCGCAGAGCTGCTCGATGCGCGCGCGCAGTTCGAAGCGCTCGGCGCGAGCGTGGCTGCGCTCCGCCGACGCGTCGCGGACGCTGCTGCAGCGGAGCAGCTGGCACGGCGCGACCCAGACGTGAGGAGACTGGTCAAGGTGGTCGAGGCATGTGGGAGAGCGCATGGTGCTGCCCAAGATGCCTTCAAAGCCCCGAGCGAGGAGGGCGAGGAGGCGGGCGATGGGGAAGGGAGGTTTGGGAAGTTGTTACACGCGGTGAGGGAGATGGTGGAGGCGGCGGCGGAGGGGTCGACGGCTCCAAAGGTGGCGCTTGGGCCACTTGGAGGGTTGACGGGGGAGCGTCTTCGTGAGGTGGAGGTGCGATTTCGGAATGCCCTGGCATGACTCTCTTGAAGGTGTGAGCACTGAGTTGTGAGGATGAGCAGCTTGTGGCGCTCTTTGTATTATGATATTGACTCATGGATTTCAAACCCGTTGTATGCTCTGTAAACATCGTTACCTCACGAGGTTTCACTGCACAACGAAAGACGAGTTTGGTCGTGGCGTCGTGTACTGGCGCTGATACCACGTGCAGTACACGTGGAACATTTCGAGGACACAAGTTAGACGCTGAGGGGCACAATCCGGGAAGCGCCGATCCGTTGAACAGCATGGCTGGCAGCGCATCGCGGAGTCCGAGCCTTCTCTTCGCATCCATCCGCATACTTACTCGTGCATCTCATCCTTGTAGCTCATCCTGGACTATCAACGCCGATGTCGCCCGTCGAATCGTGGTCTTCAGTATCTGAATTTGGACATATTACTTACTCACTCTTCCCGGACCGCGTCTGCGCGCTTCTCTGAGGCTCAGCCTTTCACGTCTCCTCGCACCATCGGATTACCTGTGCTGAGTTCGCGTGGCCAGCCTCTAGTTCTTCGTACCTGACATGTACACGCTTTGGATCTGCTGCGAGACTCGCACTGATAACGTCTTCTAACACTAGTAATCAGGCTGTACGACAGTTCATAAAACTCGAACTTGGCTCGCGCAGAATGCGCCAAGCACCTGTCCCGCATGCTTCAGAAATCCTGGCTTCATTTCGACAATTATCTTTTTTCAGGTAGGCCTCTGCCATGTCGAACCTGCTGTACGGTTCTCAGACTCGATACGGATGACAGCCTCCTTGTCTACGTCAGCGCCGTCCCCATTACCCCTCTTTTCTCTAGGCCTACCGCCACACACCCACCTCAGGATCCATTCACATCGCTACGACGTGCACAGGTTGAGTACTAGTGGCACCCACAGACTTACCTTCGTCTCCCCATTCTCTTCTATTGCCCTCCCTCCTCCGCCATCTCGTTGTCAGATCGCGCGTCGAAGGTACTGACGGATACGGCACCACCCTCGCCAGCCCTGGCTCTCCCCCACTTGCAAAACGTCAGTGCAATGGCCACGACGATTGCGGCCGTGCTCGCCTGAACCGTCCCCACTGTGAGCGAATGTGCCCTTTGCCTCCAACTACTACCGCTCATCATTCGTAAATGCCTCTTTCCGATCCTCCGACTCGTCCCATTCAGCATACTCAACGACCGCTCCGCTGATCACTCTCCGCATCTGACACTGTAGCACGCAGTAGCGTAAGCCGTACTCAACGCGCCCTACACATACCCCACAGCGCATAGTACAACCGCGATGGGTATGCGTACGCCGATCAGTGGTCCTGCTACTACGCTTGCTCCACCTCACGCAACCACTCTCTCTGTAGCTGCTTCCGGCCTCATGGGAGCGAATCCAGTGTCGACGGAATAATACTCAAGGTTTCAGCCACCGGTGACTCGGACGGCCGCGTGGTATAGTCCCTTCAACTCGTGTGCCACTACTCGATGTCCCCAGCCCACGCCATGTGCGCATAGGAGTCCTCGCCCGTCCAAGACATACCCCAGAACTCTAAGCATGTCTCCAGCACTGTCGTCCGGCGGAGATGACACCCCATACAGGGCACGGTAATGCAGCGCATTCTTGTCGAACCTCTTCACGGGCCGCTGGTGCGCGTGAAGAGTTAACGTTCGACGCCATGGTAGCATTGGTGATGTTACGGCCCCTATTAGTAAGTCTGTTCTTTGTGCCAGCGTGTACGTGCGAGGCACAGGCCGCCATGGAAGCATGACCTTTGGGCCACCTTCGATTGGGGCCAGCCGGTTTCTCGCCGCAAACGCCGAGCCTGGACATCGCATCCGCCGCTCAGAGTGGTTCCCCAGACTGCTAAAAAGAAGACAAGGACGTCGAGACTCGGCGTGTCTGATACCGGTATGTCCTCCCATTCGAGCTGCTAGCCCACCTGTGTTGCTTCTGACCGGTACTATGCGCGACTAAAAGGTTTCGCAGGAAAGGGAAGCACGTCGAGCGGCGCGGAGCGCTGACTTTGGGGGAGCTAGACCCTCACCGCGTGTATGTATGCCACCTCGAGTGCGGACCAACTCACGCTGGGCTTGATTAACGGTACGTTCATTGCCGCTGACGGTAAGTCTCGGATTGCGCTTCGTCGATCGATTCCATTAGGCCGCCTGTAAGGTCATAAATTATGGTTGCGAATTCGTACCTATAGACCAACACAGCCCCAGTCGTAGAATGTTCTACTCCCTTGGCCCTAATTTTATCGAGTGGGGTGGCCATTATGAGAACATGCCGAGTGTTGGCGTCTCTCAAGGTACTGGTCAGCTTCACATAGAATAGATTCTCGATCCTCATATTGTGAGCCTTAGAGTACTATGGTGGGGTGTATTATTCCTTAACGTTTAGGGGCAGGTTTTCCTGGTACACTGGCGTTGAGTGTTGAGAGTTGGCGTAGCTAGAGGCGTAAAATTTATGGAACCAGGCCTCAGCTGGTTCATAAGTTCAATACAAGCGACAGAAGGTGACGGCGTTCCACAGTGTTCACCGTTGGGCCCTAGATGTCAACGTTAACCTAGGATTATATGAATGCATGGCGTACGGAACGTGCTTCACAACAACTGAATACGCATACGGCAGAAGGCACAAGCACAAGGGGCTCGGAACGGGGTCGGTTTGGTCAGTTGGTATGCGGACCTCGCTGAAACCGGAGCCTAAGGCCGTGCCCCCGTCCTGATTCAATGTCTAGAGCTTGAGCTAATACCACATGAGCTCATGAAGAGAAAACGTGCGTTTTGCCAACTCAATGCTCGTACAAGTACGAGGGTCTATAACGTCCGAGTGAAAGACGTACTACATACTCCGTAGACTCTGAGATGAGGTCCAGACTCATCCTAATGAACTTCATGCTCCTATGCCAAGGCAAGTTTAATGTCACGTTCTGCGACTTCGATGTAGTCCGAAGTTGAAGAGCCGTCTTGGTTTAGATGCTATTTCTCGGCCCTCAATCCCGCACAACTTTCGAACGGGGTTCTGTTCTTTGTGAGCATCCAGTTCTTGCCATACGTTTTCCATGCCCTTGCAATTTGCACTAGTTTAAGTTCACCCCGACGATCAGGGTTCAATGTCGAAGCCGGACGTCCACCTTCTGTGGACTCTACTAGGTCCGTAGACTAACTATGGTCACTTTTGTTCTTCTTCGGTGCTGAACCCTCCACACATACTGAATTTCTGCGCTACCCGGAATACGTAGTCACTAAATTACTTCGAGTTGTCTGAGCGGCCGTCGAAGTTTATTCCGACCTGATGAACATTCTTAAGCCCCACGGGCGACGAGCCCTCCTCCTCAGCTTCGGTGCATACGTCGTCTACCTGCCTCTACGTGTTACTGCCCGCTACTGTCATGTCTTCGGGCAGCACCGCTCAGCAAGAGCCGATTGTGGGCATCATTATCCCTGTCGTCGTCGCTGGCTCCGTCATCTCCTTCGATATCCCCGTGATCCCTTCGGGCGGTCAGATCTCGGTAAGTACAAGTTCAATTGTCACTGTCGGAGTCCGTCGATTGCACAGCGACTTACTCCTACAACACACTATCTGCAGGAAGATGTGATCAACTCAACTCTTCTGGCCCAGCTCGAGGCAGACAAAAAGTATGATCGCTTCAATCAGGTGCTGCTGTGGTACCAATACTACCTGGAGTACTTGAGCCTGTTGGGATGGCAGACGGATCCGTTTGCGTAAGTGATACCTGTAGCAACCTGCCGGATAATTCGAGATCCGACGGTACCCGCTACGTTCTACGTATGTACTCAACGATATGCCTAGCGTCACCGAAGTCAAAGACATCAAAGCGGAGTTACTAGCCAAAACCATTGATGCCCTTGTCTTGAAGCTCGCCAACGACGCGAAGATCCTCCCCCCCTCGGAATTGAAGCTGCTTACAACAACGATTGGAACTCTCAAGAACGGCGCGGGCCACGAGAAGCCCGACAAAATCTTCAATGAATATGCAGGGAAAATCAACCAGGCGAACTTCCAGATCGGTGTAGCTTCGTAAGTGGTATCCCGTGCCGTCCGCAAGCTCTACCACGAGCTCCAACTGATTCCAATTGCTACACGTCAGACTCACTGACAGTGGCGGAGATGCTGTCCTCAAGATTTTCTTCAATGCGTATACCTACGGGCAAGAGATTAGTCGCTTCCTATTCCTGGAATACGACCAGCAGTTTGAATCACTCAAATTCTTCACAGGTGAAGTTGCTCTGTATCGTGCTGCAATATACAAGTTGCATTTGCTAATAATGTACGTTCTTCAGGCAATCAGGAGATGAAACTGGAAGAAAGTGTGTACGCACCAAAGTACAGAGGGGAGGTGATCGAGAAATTGAACGCGGATTATCCGAAATGGAAGGAGCTTGTAGTGCCCATCAACGTCTAGGTCAATGATCTAGGCAATGGCGAGTTTGTAGGGTTATTTCTCACCGTTTCAACCGGCCAAGCGCGTAGTACCGTATCGAATTGTCGACGTTGATCATGTAAGATAGGCCGGATCGTCATCCGTTTGTAGTCGCCGAGTCAGTAACCAATGGTACATCAGTGTGGAGTCGTTCACAGTAGACTGGCCATTTTTCTTCACTCCCATTATCGAAAATGGTAGCTAGTCAGCTGCTCAGCCTCGAATAGTAACGCACATCATGTGAAGAAGGATCGCACTGGCACCGAACTTCATCTGTAGAGCTCCAACTCGGCGTGGAAGATGAGCATCAAGCAAGTTTGAGGCGTCCGCTCGGTACTCAGGATGTCCCTACAGGATACATTCCAGGTCGCATAACGAGACTCTTGAGGAGCCCGGGGGTCAGTTTCACCCGACGTCGGTCGCTGACTCCCGACCCGAATCCGAAGTCCAATCGAAGGGCTGGCGCGCCTCTCGAGGACGTGGCGCAGGCACTGCTAGATAGTGACGCGGCAGAAGCTCTGGGCGACAGTCATGCTGTATGGGTTCCGATAGTGTTGAACGTTTGAACACTGGCAGGGGCGACGAACCGTACAGAGCCGTGCTCGTTGTTCCGATTCTTTAAAGAGAATCGGTGTTCTATACCGGAAATTTCGCGTTTCACGTGACTTTCGCTGGCAGGCGTCTAAACTGTGCGCCATTCCCAAAGCCTCTCTGCACGTGACTTTCACTGGCAAGCGTCTAAACTGAGGGCCAGTCCTGGCACCCTCGCTACAACGACCGTGAGTAACTTATACAGCGGAATGCTCACAGCGCTCAAGCGGCGCTGCTGGCTAAGATCACCGAGTTGCATGTCTCCTTGATAGGTATAAGTAACGTCTGACCGGGTGAGCGGACCTTCCCCGAGATCATCACCCGTTTCTCAATGCGAACCCTGGCAACTACACTTCCCCATTTACGACACCGCCGACGACCAGTTCAACTCG